>CAUYUJ010001793.1:0-96924 GCA_963575745.1 Prorocentrum cordatum
GTAAAAACGAGCTGGTAAGACAATTCGGACTAACGTAGTCTGCCACAGGATGTGGCTCCAGGTGTAAAGAAAACGAGCTGACAGAGCGATGCGGACTAACGTAATCGGCCACAGGATGTGGCGCCAAATATAGAGCGGCGGCGTGCGTCACGAAATCTTATTTTGAGCTTTCGCCTTGCCGGGCAGTCCTTGTAGCTGCCTCCATCTATTCTGTAGATCCCAGCGCAGACTATTGCGCATCCTCGAAAAATCTGGCTCATGGGTCATATGATTCCTGCGAAGCCATGACGCATACTTCCTGCACGTCCTGCAGGTGATGTAGACACTATGTGTGTTGCGTCCCACACGTATGTTGTGCTCGGCGGCCACGCATGCGTTCATCTCTGATGGCGAAACCGTTGGCGTCGATCCGTTCCACGAAACCACACTGGCTGACGAGGAACTGTGAACCGTCATCGGGGATGATGGCGCCGAGCTCGCTCGCTGCGCGAAGCTGTCCGGTGATGGGGGCGGTGCGGCTGGCGCTGCCGATCCGCTTGCTGATGATGAACTCTGGGCTGCGACGGCAATCATCGGCGGCTCCATGTAGACATCTCCGTCGACGTCTTCGGGGATGGTAGGCTGTACGTTGTTACGACGTCCAAGGTATCGTCCATCCCATCCTGGATATACTCCGGGCAAGGGAGTGTCCGCGTGCCCGGTGTGGTCGGCCTTGGACCCATTGCTGGTGTTGTTGATGGTCCCGATCTGGATGGGGTTGGGGTCGCCTGGCCCAAATATCTCCTTTCGCACCACAAACCGCAGCGCTGCGAACAATGTAAATCCAATCATGATCCCACTGAGCATCGCAATTAATGTCATGTAGTAGATCCAATGTGACATCGGCACTTGCCATTCCTGTGGGGGGTGCTGTGCCTTCACGCGTGAGACATGTCATCAGCACTGTTGCCTAGTGCCAAAGTTGTACTTGGCCCCGAAGAAGGCGAGGAGCACTCCGGTCTCCATGATCTTGGTGAGCGCGTCGGCGACCATACTCCACGTAGGTATCCACGAGAGCTTCAGCTGGCTGTTGGGGTGCACCGTCTCCTTGATCATTGATGCCACGATGCGGAACCGCTTGTCCGTGGATTGACCCACGTCAGACTTGATGTGCGTCACCAGGCCGTTGCTGTCGCTATAGATCTCCCCGGATCGTTTGGTGCTGAGGTCGTCGATCTGCTTGAGCGTCTTCTTCGGGTTGTAGGCCTCCGTAAGTAGCTGGCCGAACCACGTGCTCGACGCGGCGCCCTCCAGAGTGGCGTAGCCCTCGGCGGCCAGCGTCGACTTCATGGATCGCTTGACCGTGCCCGAATGCCAGGCCACAGGCAGGCACAAGTCATATCGTCCAGCCACGACGTCCCGTGGCTTGTGGGTTAGCCCGATCGCCATGCCCCACTGGCTCTTCACCCCGTCCACATTGGCGAAGGCCGCGTCGCTGAAACAGACGATGGTGCAAGTGCGCAGGTCGATGATGTTGCGCTTGATGGCTATGGCGAAATCGGCGGACCCGTGCACGTAAGCGACGGTATTGTTCAGCGTCTTGGCGTCGGCCACGGTGGCGGTGTTGGTGCGGCGAGCCGCAAGGCTCACCGGGCAGGCGATGTCCACTCGCGTCTGTACTGCGAGCCAAAGCAGTTGGCCGAGTGTGTGGCGATATCCTGAGACCTCCGAGGTGGTAAGACGATCCTCTGGTGATCGTCCGCGTTGGACGTTGAGTTCGATGAAATCCACCTGGGCGGCGGCCGTCGCCTGGGTAATGCGGAACTCTTCGTTGGTCTTGTTGATTGTCCGGCCGCAGTACTTGATGATGCCCTCTACCTTCTTGAGGTGCAGCCTGTTCTGTAAGGAGCTAATGACTCGCTTCCACTCGCTGGAGCTTCCGCGCTGGGCGATGAGGAAATCATCCACATGGGAGTGGATCATAGCAGCGAGCCCCTTGTCGTCGTAGAAGTAGTAAAGGCCCTTCTCGAGCTTGCTCTCGATGAGGCCGTGCTCCTGGAACACCTTTTGGGCGTAGAGGTACCGCTGGCGCCCGGCATCCCGGGTACCATAGATGGCGCCAGTCGCCATCACGATCTCGCCGGGCAATGTGCCTGGCGGCGGGTTCTTGGCTGGTATGCGCAGCAATAGCAGCCTCTCGATGTTGCCCGACTGCAGGTAAGCCGTCATCGCGTCGTACGACGTGAGGTCCCAGCCAAGCTGGGCGGCGGCAGCAAGCGTGAGGTAGAGCGCGTCCCTTGACCCGGTCGGCGCGTCCGTACGGATTTGGGACTTGTCCTCTTGACAGCCCTGGACGACAAGGCGGGCCTTCATGAGGTTGGCGGCCTTCTGCGTGAGCACCCAGCGGGTACCAACTGGTCGTATTCCAGGGTGTCGCTGGAAGATCTCCTTCAACTCCTTGGGCGGTAGCTTCTTGTAGGCCCCGAACTCGGTCCACTTGGACCACTCAACCTTCATGGCCATGTCCATGAGCTTCTTGTCCTTGGCGGAGAGCTTGTCGTACCTGATCTCCTTAGCAGCGGCCTTTCCGGTGAGCATCACCTCCCGGAGTCGGATGGTCGAATGCGAATCGTCGTCGTTGATCTCAACATAGTTGTCCAAGTAGAGATCGGTCCTGAGTGTGTCTTTCGGCCTCTTGAAGCACTTGGGTAGGTCGTCCTTGAGACTCTCCAAGAATTCCTTGCGCTTAATGGCTTTGCTGCGGTCGTCTGTTTGATCGTGCCTGTCACGTTCTAGTGCGCGCGGTGCGTCCTCTTGTTGAGCTTGGCGCTGAGCCTTGTTGCCGCGTTGTCCTTCAGGATGTTGTGGTCTGCGGGCAAAGGCTTCTTTGCGGACTTCCTCCTCCGCGGCCTTGCTCCAGTCGCGTAGACCTTCGGATCCGGAGCTGTCGGCATCCGATGAATGTCCATCAGCTTCTGTGCGTCGAGCTCCTGGTGTTGGAAGTCGTGTTCCATCACGTTCTTCAGGCTGTTCGTCATGTACTTCTGGTTGCACGATGGTTTCTGGAGCTGGATCTTCAGCGTGATCTGGGTCTTCTTGGGCCTGTATTTGGGCATGAGCAGGGTCATGAGCGGGGTCAGCGGCAGCATCTGAGTCAGCAACAGGCGCTGGAGGCGCTGGAGGCGCTGGCAGAAGATCTCCTCCCGAAGGTGCTGGTGCTGAACCGCTGCCTGAGGCGCCCCCACTGGTCGTATATTCTCCATCTCCTTGCCGTCGGCGAATCCACTCAAGAGTAGCATGTGCGCGGCGATTGTGGAGTATCTTCGATGTTGCCGAAGTTGCGCTGCTTGATGGCCGGTGGCGGAGGTGGTAGTGCTGGCGGAACGTTGTCCACTCGTGGGCGTTTCTTCGGCGTTTCGCCCGCGAGGTCGATGAATGTATCTCCATCTCCTCCTTGATCTGATGGTGGTAATCCGCCTCCACCGCAGTCTCCTCCTTCATGTGGTGATCCTTCGTCCCCTCCTCCTGGTCCCGGTGGCTGTGGTCCATCAGGAGGTGGGGGCTGGTCAGCTGGTGGTTGTCCTGGCGGTGGTGGTGGCTGATTGCCGTTCATGGCGTTGAGTACCTGTCCCCAGGGCACGAGCTCTGAGGCAGTAGCGTGGCGTAAATGTCCCCGGTTGACCTTGGCGGTGGTGGAACGATGGCTGACCCATACGTTCGAGGTGCCCTCGAAGCCAATGATGATGCCGGGTCCATGCCACTGCAAATCCCATTCGCGCTTAGGCTTGCCGTTCCCCCTCCAGTAGTATATCTGGTCCCCCGTTTGATAGATATCCGACGCGTGCTGAGCTCCATCCGCACGCGATCGTGCGAGTAAGGCCCGGGATAGGGACTGGTTGAAACGCAGATGCTGGATTGACGTCTGGGCTGCCTTCATGAGGGCAATCCTCTCAGAGAAGGACTTGTCAGAGACCACTCTCGTGCAGCGAGAGTCTCCCAGCGCTATCCAGCAGGCAATAGGGTAGTTGAAGTCCACGTCCGAGTACCCACTGTGCCGGTGAATACCCACTGGCATTGATTGAGCTATTCATAGCCCAGCAGACAGCGGCGAGCAGCCACTGGATCTTGTGGGCGTTCGCGGGCTGATCGAACCTGATGCTGAACTGGTCGATCAGCTTCCTGGCGTGGACCTTCCACATGCCGCCGCGCCTTTCCACGGTGGCGTTCTGTTGCGGCGTAGCCGCGGCAGTAGTCATAAGGCGACAGCCCATGTCCTCGAGTTCCTTTGAGAACTCCCTCTCAAACTCGCCTCCTCCATCGAAAAGTACCCTTTGTGGTGCCCCAAACGGTGTAATCCAAATCTGCAAAAGCCTCGCGAATACAACCGAGGGGTGTCTTGAAGAAACTGTACCACATAATGTAAATCCAGAAGCGAGGTCGACCACATTGAGAAAAACCAACTGATTGCCGGCGTAGTCGGCGAGAGTGAACAAGTCCACTCCAATGGAATCATTGAAATTCCCAATCTAGCTTGATTCTCCCAGGTAGATGAGGTAGGGGTCGCCGATGGGCGGCGCAGACTTCGCAGTGCAGGTTGAGTGCCATCTCGACCGCTCTTTGGGATCCACCCGTCACTCGGATGGCCCGGGCCAGCGCGTCGTTGGCAGGGTGCCCCGTGTTGACGTGGAGCTGCAGTATGGCGGACTTGAGCGTCCGCTCCTCCGCTGCCGTCAAGGCTGGCTCTGCGGGGGCTGTCGGGGCAGGCACTGTCCTCCTCGCGGCTCTCCGTCTCGTTGGTTCCGCGGGGTTTGCCTCGCGGTGCTCGGTCACGTTCGTCTTGCGAAGCTGCTTGACCAGCATGGCGACGAGCTTATCGGTGTAGTTCTCGCTGTCCTTGGCGAGCTTGCCACGGGCCTCGACGTGTTTGTGTAGGCCGTCGCAAAGCTTGTGCAGCGAGTTATCGATCCCGTAGTGGTCGGTGATAATCCTCCACGGCTTCTTGATCGCGTCCCCGTTCCTGGTCTGAAGGCCGTAAGCGCAGCCATCGAAGTCGATGATGCGCGGGAGCTGATCCTCCAGCTTCTTCGCGGTGTAGTTCTTCCTGATCCCAGCCGTCGCAGTAGCGCGGCCACTCGAAGGAGACCGCGAGCTGGCTGCCAAACTCCTTCCGCAGGCGGCTCATTAACGCCAGGAAAAGGTCGATCATCCTGGCGGAATACCTCCGGTCCTTTTCCAGCTTCTCAGCCTTGCGGGGGTCGATCTTCAGGATGAGGCGCTGCAACGTGGTCCATGGCGTGCATGGAAATGCGGCATGGACCCGTGCACTCTGGCCCTTCCGCAGGTTCTTCCGAATCTTGTCCTCGAGCTTCTCGACGATGGGCTTCCGAGAGAGGTCGTATCCAGGAAGACCGCAACGTACAGCAGCTCCTCCACTCTCATTCCACTTCGCACTGAGCTTGCTGTCGGGGTTGCAGCACCACTCGTAGAGGATGGTGGTGTTGCTCGAGATTCCGCTCGAGCTCGTAGTTGACTTGGCCAGGTCAGCCTTGAGCACCTGGCTGACTGTGTGCGGCTTAACGCCGCTCTTGTTGGTGACGATGGCCGACCGCTTGCCGGCGGTCACCTGTAGCCTTGTCCCCTTCTTGAGCCGACGTACCTTCATCTGCTCCTCCTCCACGATGTTGACCTCCTTCGGGTCGTTGTCGTTCTCGATATCCAGCGTGACCGAGTTGCCGAAAACACACTCGGAGCAGAACCCGAGGCGGCAACAGTCTGTATAGGACTTGGCGCCGCAGGCCACGCAATCGTCGAGGGGCTCGGCGATGCAGGTAGTAGCCGAAATCATTGTTGGAGCAAGCGTCGGCGGCGCGACCGCCGTCGAACAGCAGACCAACGCAGAGCTTACGGCGGCCATGAGCCTTGAGCTGCCGCCGCGTCGCTGTTGAAGTCGTCTCGGTACATTGAGCTCCTTCTTGGGAATGAGTCTCGTGATATTCTCGAGCAAGTTGCTCGCCTTCGCAGTGAGGTTGACCGTGGGCTTCGGGGCTGGCCGCTTGGCGATGCTCTTAGTACTAACAGCCTTCGGTCCAACTCGTGGCCCGCGCCCTTGATGGCGAGCCAGTCCTCCGGGTGGAGGTCGATCGCGGGATGTCCTGCGCTGCTCGTGATGAGCTTCTGGGAATGGTTCCCGATGCGGATCTGTTCCCGCCAGAGCGAGATGTCGATCTTGCTCGGCTGAATGAAGTCCCGGCCGATAAGCAGGCCGAGCGTGGGGCTGTCCACGACGCTGAATATTATGCGACCAGCGCGTCCACACAGGACGAGTGGGGCTGTGACGCGCAGCTTGCTCGGGAGCGTGCCGCCGTTCCCGAACCTGTAGACTTCGTTCTCTGGCTCCTCCAGGATCTGGTCGGCCAGACCCATCTTGGTGAGCTTCTCCTTGTACTGCTTGTACCAGCTGAGGCCGCCAACGCAGAAGAGACAGGCAGTGTCGATCACGCCGACGCCGTCGTCGTTGGGCTTCTCGCCAGCGTTGGTGGTGTTTATAGTGGGCAAATCTGGTACCACGCGCTCGGAGACCAGAGTCTCGGGGGGCGGAGTAATCGGACCTTCTGGATGAAGAATCACTTCTTCGTCACCGAACTCCACGTGATTCTGGTCGTGGACCTGCTCGGTGATGTTGGCCTGGCGGTGCGAGCGACCTCCGCCGCCTCGTCCTCCGCCCTTTTGCTTAGAATTTGGGGCGAACTTTCGAGCGCCTGGTGTCGGGCACTCCTTGTCACCGGTCCAGTGCCCCGCCTCGCCGCAGTCCCAGCACTTGGAGTTCTTCTTGCGCTGGTCCACGCGGCCTTGTAGCTTGCCCGCGGGTCGGCGCTTGGGCGAAGCCTTCCCGCGGCCCTTGATAGCCTCCCGGGCCGACCGCATGGTCGCCATGGCCTCGGGAATCGCGGCGAGCTCCGCCGCGGCAGCCTCCACCTTGGCAGAGTCGTCCCGATCGAACACCTCGCCGAGGTCGTAATTGGACTGCTCCAGCTCGGCGCTGAAGGCCTCGAGCTCCTGGCGCACGATGTCCTGGACGTCTGCCTCCGTCTCGTTGTCGTCGCCGTCCTCCGAGTCCTCATGCTCGTCTTCTGGCTCGTCAGCGATGTTGGCTGAACGTGCTCGGCTTGGCGGCGAGCGCTGCCAACTACTGTTTGATCGCTGCGGCCACGATCGTGACGGCAAGCTTGCGCGTCGTTCAGATGTGTGGATATCGGGGAACATGCGCACCAGCAGGCCCCTGATGCGCTGAAATGAGTAGTGCTCGTCCGGCAAGTTGCCCGCGACGCGCTCACGGCGCTCGGCCGTGAGCCCAGCCTTGCGTAGCAGGAACCAGCCGGCCACGTCGTCAAGCGTAGTGAGGTCAACCTCGTTCTCACGTAGTTGCTGTAATCCCGCCTCGAATCGCACGAGCCAATCCGTCATGCGTTCTCCACGGCGGCGATGGTGCTGAGTCGACTCGAAGAACTTTTCTAGCGTCTCTCCCTTCTGCACCGGCTTCTGCTGGCCTAGGTTTGCCTCGAGGTGCATTAGCACGTTCTCGATGCCCTTCTGGTTGCGATCGCGCTTCTTCTCGTTCGCATCCTCGATGCCGTCGTCCGGCGGCGGGTGGAGTTCCTGCTCCGTCATATTGAGAGCGGCCGACCTGGCTGTGCCCGTCAAACGCAGGACGAACTTCGATGCCAAACTTTGTGTCACTTCCAAATTCTCACTGAGCTTCCACAATTTTACCTCCTTTTTGTAATCTCGCCATTTCGCTGGATCTCCATTCCAGCTTGGTATCACTGACTGGTTGTGTGTGAACTCCGTCATCTTGACACCGTCGTAGGTGAAGTATGTGGCGTCGCTGACACCGTCGTAGAAGAGGTATGTGGCGTTGCTGACACCGTCGTAGGAGAGGTATGTGGCGTCGCTGACACCGTCGTAGGAGAGGTATGTGGCGTCGCTGACACCGTCGTAGGAGAGGCATGTGGCGTCGCTGACACCTTCGTAGTGGGAGAAATATGTGGCGTGCGTCCGCGTGATGGCCAGGGCTGCAAGTCGCTGCTCCACGCGTCTCGAGGTGCACGTCCCATTGCTGCTGCGGCGCGGGCGGATCCTGCTCGCGCCCGGTGCGCTGCGGCGCGGGCTGACAGCGTAGCCTTCGGCCAGGGTGGGGAACTGTGAGCAACTAGCCAGGGCTGCGCGCATCACGTCAACGCAAGGCCAGACGCGGCGGAAGACCGCCGCACGAACGTTTGTGAAAGAGGAAGAAGGAACGGTGGTACCACGAACTCCACGGCCAGGCCAGCCTCTCGGTGCACGACTCCACGAACTACAAAGATGGGCCCGCCGTGAGTTCCACGTCGGCAATTCTGGACGTGCTCTTACACAGCAAGGCCGTGGCTCCGGATAAGCTGTTCGAAATCCCCGCCGCATTCTTTTCCCTCAGCGACACGGAGAATTTGCTGACCAAGGCCGGGGACCGCGTGTGGGCGTCCGTGCGCATGTCCGACTACACCGGTTCGGTCGACGCTAAGATCACGGAGGCGGCTGCCCTCGCGTTGACGGGGCGCGCTGACAAGGCCGAGTTTCAAGACGAGGTCGCGCAAGGGTCCATGACGTGGTCTCGGGCACGCGTCCGCGCAACGCTGGCTGCCTCCCCCGGCGGCAAGGGCGACCAGGTTAACGAGCCGCGCCTTGCTATCGTGTGTGCAGAGCCTTGCCTTTTCGACGTCACCGTGCCATTGCTCGCCCCGCAGAACGACAGCCGCCTTGCCCCGACTACAGCCCGCGCCATTTCGATGAGTGCCACGGGGAAGCTCTGCGTCGCTATCGGCCCTGCGCGGTTCCTGACCAGCGGGGCCATCCTATTCGTCGAGGCCACGAAGGACCCAGATACCACCCCGCGCGACGACGGCTTCGCCATCACCAGCTACGTCACAGACGTAGCGGAGACCGACACCGAGCAGAAGACTGCCTGGAAGGCGACCACGGCGTGTCCGACAAGGCGTCTGGGCCGGCACGCCTTGACCAAAAAGGACCGGGCGCTTATCTTGGTCACTTTCGTCAACGCGACGGACTCCGAGCTCGCTGTCGCCGACATGTGGAAGCTTGCGCCCGGCATCGACCCCGACGCGTTCACGGCAGAAATTGCCGCGGCAACAGACGTCCTCACCAACCGCCTCACGCGCGCCAAGCGCAAGGCCGACGACGACCTCAGCGACTTCTTCGGGCCCACCGCCAAGCGGATCCACGAGACGTTCTGTGGCCCCGCGAGCATCGCAGAGTGAACCCGCTCCGACGCAACTCCCCTGTCTTGGTCGCGCCTCCCGAGTGCTTGCCCCTCTTCCACCCTCTGATTATCGTCTCTGCCCCGCCCTCTTACATCCCTTTTGCATTCCGCCATCCAACCATGGCCCGTCTTCAGCCACCGCCGCTGCTGGGCCCGTGCCGTTCTAATACGGGGCCGTCCTCCATGAGTGTACATCGGCGGTTGGAAGGATTGTAAACGGAAGTGTTTCCAACTGGAACATCGGTTTCGGTTTTGGTTCGTGCCCATGGAGACCTAAAGGTCGCCCCCCAAGCGCGCCTTCCAGGTTGTGCTGATGTTTTCCCGATGGCTGTCCCGATGATTTGCTCCGATGGTTGCCCCAATGTTTCTCCCGACGGCTCTCCCGATGGTTCCCCCGATGGGCGCCGATGGTTGCCCCGATGTTTGTCCCGATGGTTGTTCCGACGGGCGTCCCGATGGTCGTCCTGAGGTTGTCCCGAATGTTGTCCCAGTGGTTCTGCCGATGGCGATCGTTGTCCCGATGGTTGTCCTGGTGCTTCTATTGATGGTTGTCCCGAAGGTTCTCCCGATGGTTGATCCGATGGTTGCCCCGATGGCTGCCCCGATCGTTGTCCCGATCGTTGTCCCGAAGGTGGCCCCGACGGTTGTCCCGATGATTGTGCCGACGCTTGCCCCGATGGTTGCCTGGTTGTCTGCCCCGACGGTATGCCCGATGCTTTTCCCGATGGTCGGCCCAATGACTGTTCCGATTTGATGGTTGCCCCGATGGCTGTCCTGATGGATAGTGGTTGCCCCGATGGTTGTCCCGATGGTTCCCCCGGTGGTTGTCCCGATGTTTGCCCCGATGGTTGCCCCGATCGTTGTCCCGATCATTGTCCCGAAGGTGGCCCCGACGGTTGTCCCGATGATTGTTCCGACGCTTGTTCCGATGGTTGCCTGGTTGTTTGTCCCGACGGTATGCCCGATGCTTCTCCCGATGGTTGGCCCAATGACTGTTCCGATTTGATGGCTGCCCCGATGGTTGTCCTGATGGATAGTGGTTGCCCCGATGGTTGTCCCGATGGTTCCCCCGGTGGTTGCCCCGATGTTTGCCCCGATGGTTTGCCCGATGGTTCCCCCGATGGTTGGACACAACGATTGTCCCGATGTGACGGTTCTTCTGATGGTTGTCCCTGTAAATAGGGGGTGTTCCGATGGCTGTCCCAATGATTGTCCCGATGGTTGTCCCGATGGTTGTCCTGGTGGTTGCCCCAGCGGTTGTCCCAATGGTTGTCCCGATGGGTGTCCCTATGAATCTCCCGATGATTGCCCCGAAGGTTTGCCCGATGTTTGTCCCACTGGTTGACCCGGAGGTTCTCCCGATTGTTCTCCCGATGGTTGTCCCGACGGTGGTTGTTTCGGATGGTTGTCCCAACGGTTTCCCGATGAATGTCCCAATGGTTGATCCGATGATTGTCCAGATGGGTCCCGCAGATTGTTCCGATGGTTGTCCCGATGGTTGCCCGGATGGCTGTCCGATGGTTGGCCCGATGGTTGTCCCGACGTGATGGTTCTCCCGATAGTTGTCCCGATTGATGGGTGTTGTCCCGGTGCTTCTCACGATGGTTGTCACGATGGTCGTCCTGTTTGTTGCCCCGATGGTTGTCCGGGTGGTTGCCCCGATGGTTCCCCCGATGGCTGTTCCGACGTTTGTATCGATGGTTGTCCCGATGTTTGTCCCGATGGTTGTCCCGATTTTGTACTCCTGGTTGTCCCGATGCTTGCCCCGATGGTTGCCCTCATGGGTGCCGTCATGGTTGTCCAGATGGATGTCCCGATTGACATATACCTGTACAAACCTATTAGTCCGACGTGTATATGTGAACATTTATTTCGATATATATATATATGGTTACTTTTTGAACGACCGGTTTATGGACAGGTGTGTGTAAATATATACATATATACAAGCATGTAGACATATACACATATATATATATGTGTATCGAAGCACGTCTAGATATATTGATACATATACGTAGTACGATAAGGATTTCGAACAATAGATACAAAGGGAAATCGATATATACAAAGATAGACAGACGGGCAGATGTGCGCGACAATGCTAGGCACGAAGACACCACCACAGAACCAAGAGCCATCGCAAATCGACCGCCCCCCTGACCTTTCCCCAAGAAATAACCCTTATCGGCCGAAGAATGCTCCTCTCGGTAACCCTAGTAGTATCACTTCACGACGTCGCACGGGCGAACCCCGTTCCGCACACAATCAAAATTGGAGTTCTGAGGACTTGAACCCCACGACTCATTGGGACGGTTCCGTCCTGATACCTTACTTCCCACCATAATCCCATGCCTGGAAACGTACACTCTTCGCATCCTTGGGACATTTCCATCCTGTCAATGGGAACTCGTTCCAAGGCACCATGCCTGGAAGGTTCAACCGTACGAACCCGTGCGATTGTTGCATTTGTTCAACCGACTGTGCCCGCCGCTAACGCGAGAGCTGCGCTTTCAAACAGCACCGCCGTCCATCCGTGCCACTGCTGGACCCTTTCAAAACAAACATGCGCGGCGTTACGGCGAGAGCTGCTTTTCGAAACGATCCAATGCGTGAAGGGTTTTGTTCGGGTGCCTTGTTCCCGTTGAGCGCGCTCTCCCATATTCGCCTCCACTTGTTCACACCGTGCCTCTTTCTGATGGGTGCCTGCGCGTAGCTTTGTTTTGTGATGGCGGCGCGGAGCATCACCCGCATTTTAAAGAGCAGCCCCTAACCAAAAAACATAACAAAAAGAGGTGGGACCTTGAACCGGCCTGCCTCCTAGGGCTGTTGTGTTCCCAATGCGCAACGTGAAAAAAAAGCATCGCCAACCGTCGCAGTCATCCCATCAAGGTTTGCGGCATGCGATGCCACATTCCTTTGGCCCTGAGGCTTCATTTCGATTCGATGCCCGGCCTTACCTCTCTGGCGTTCTCCTGCTGCTCCTCCTCCTCCGTCGGAGACGGATCCGGGGCGGAAGGCTGCCCCTGGGGAGGACCTCCTCCTCCTCCCCCTCCCCTTCCTCCTCCTCCTCGTCCTCCTCCTCCTCCTCCTCCTCCCTCCCTCCCTCCCTCCTCCTCCGCGCCGCGGGCGTTCAAGGTGGAACGCCGCCCATGGTCCGGGATCGTCATATGTTGAACGATCCGGCTCATCGGGAAGTCCCGATCGTTGAAGGTCGACCGATCCACGCGGTGTCAGAAGCCAGCGCCGACGTCGTCGCGACGGGAGCCTGCCGTACATGGTTGGCGTTGTCCAGCAGCCCCCGTTTTGAGATGGCTTGTGGCTGTGCTGCCTGGCTAACGACCCTTCCCCGCTCGCGGGGGTCCTGGCAACGGTTCCCGCGCTTCCGTGTGCGCGCGTGGCAGTCAGCCCTCTTTGGTGATCCGAATTTGCACAACGTCCATGATGATCGATTCGACTTGATGACGCCCGGTCATACGTATTGATTCATATTCCGCGGCGTGAGCGCGTTCAACACGCGTTCCTTCGCGTGGAGGCCTCTGCGAGCCGATTGTGTGAATCGTGCGCAGATCTGTACTTCCAAGAGCGTACTGTCACAGAGGCGTGGGCCCCTGGAGGGCCGCAGACTGGCGCGAACTAATTTCGCACGAAGCTGAACTCGCACGAACTGAACTCGTCTGAAGCTAAGCTAACGCGAACTGAACTCGCACGAAACTGAACTCGCACGCAGCTGAACGCGCACGGACTGGACTCGCACGGGCTGAACTCGCACGGACTGAACTCGCACGCGTTGATCTCGCACAACTGAACTCCCACGCTGTAGAGCCCTAGACGCTGTAAGTGTTGCATCTGCGTGCGAGTTCAGCCGGTGCGAGCTCAGCCGGTGCGAGTTCAGCGCGTGCGAGTTCAGCGCGTGCGAGCTCAGCGCGTGCGAGTTCAGCTCCGTGCGAGTTCAGTCCGTGCGAGTTCAGCCGTGCGAATTCAGTTCGTGCGGGTTCAGCGCGTTCGAGTTCAGCTTCCCGCCTTGGAGCCTCCTGGGGACCCCCTTGAGAGTCCAAGGGCCCTCCCTCGGTGCGGACGGCCGGATTTTTCAACTCGAGGCCCCCCTCTTTGGCCCCCTCGTGCGGTGGTGTCGGGGCGCTCTTGGAGCCTGAGAAGTCCCGCGTCTTACAACAACCATCAGAACATCAACGATTCGGCTTGGGGCCTGTGGGGAGGCGCAGGCGTCTTGGAGGCCTCTTGGGGCGGCTTTGGTTCCCTCGGGGCGGAGGGCTCGAACTTTCAGTTCGTCGTTCCCCTCTTGGGCCTCTCTTTGGGCCGTCTGTGGGCCGTCTTGGAGCGTCTCCCTGTCGGGGCTGCTTGGGCCGCCTTGGAGCTTCGGAAAGTCGAACAGGCGAGGCGTCCAAGATCTTGGGGAAAAGCCGCCTATGACGCAATAGTTTGTACCTTTTCGGGCTCTCCGGGAGGGCCTCTTGGAGCCATCTTGGACTGTTTCGGAGCACTTGGCTTCTTGGACCTCTTGGAACCATTCGGCGGGGCGCGGGCAAGCGCCCATGCCTGGTGCCATTGGCTGGGGGGGGGCCCTGTCCAGCGCCGGGCACATCCCGCGCCGCAAGAGGATGAGCAAGCACATGGTCAAGCAGCGCGCTGGCGGGCTGCCTCTAGCCCGTGGCACGGCGCTTCGCGGAGGAGCGCCCGTTGGCCTCGTCGCCGCGGCGCCCCCCGGGGTGCCCGGCCCACGGCGCAGCGCGACATTTGGCGCGGCAGTGCCCCGCCACGACGCTCGGGCGCACCGAGTGGGAGGCTAACGGCGACGCCGACGAGAGGCGACCACCCGATGACATCCACTTGGGGGCCATCGTCGACGTGGCCAGCCTGAGCGCGACGGAAGACCCCCTCTGGTCGCGGGCGCTAGCACCGGAGCACAGGAGGGCCCCCCCTCTGCCAGCGGGGGACAGGACGGCGCGCAAGGAACGTCGAGCCGACCTGGTGGGTCGACCACTCATGGGCGACCTGTTCACGGACGGCAGCGTCGTGGACCCGGGCCTGGTCTCTGCGCGCGGCGGCTGGGCGGTGGATGTCGCGGGGCAGGGCGCCGAGGCCGTCAGCCTCTTCGGCCCGCTGCCCTGGCCCTAACCGCAGTTATCGGGCGCTGCGGAGATCGCCGCGGCCATCGAGGGGCCCCAGAACCGCGTGCCTCCAGTCAGGATCTACGCGGACTGCGAGCTGCTCCTGGACGGGTTCGCCGCGGGCAAGGCGCGGTGCCTTCAGTGGCAGAGGCCCTGCAGAGAGCTATGGGCGCGCCTCTGGGCGGCGGTCGAGGACATCGGCTTCGGCGACATTTTCATCCACAAGTCACGCAGCCTGCGCCAGGGTCGACTTGTCCAGGAGGTATTCCGCTGGCTGGGCGCCGCAATGCAAGGGGGCGACGCAGAGTTGACGACAGAGGACGGACATGACGGGCCTGGCATGGCTGTTGTGAGGCGCAACTGGCGCGGGCGCAGGATGCGCTGGAGGAGTCGCTGTTCGTTCCGCGACTTCTCGCGGAGGGCGCGCGGTCGGCGCGGCGCGTGGCTCGAGGTCGGCTGCGACGCTGCTTGGGCTTGTCAGGAGTGCGCAGGGCGCGGCGCCGCTATCTCGGGCTCGTGGACGTCGGGATTCGAAGGGGCATCGGGCACAGTCGCAGCGGCCGCGGCGCTCTTCACCGCAAGCGCAGCGCTGCTCTCCGGCCAGGCCAGCGGTGCGCAGGGCGCTGCCGACGACGGCGATGGGCGAGCTGCTGGCGCCGCGGGAGCCGCATCTAGCAGCGGCAGTGCGGCCTCGGCGCCTTGTGCGCAACCCGCGGCGCAGCCGGCGCCGCTGCCGCCGCCCAAATTGCCTCCATGGCGGGGGCTCGACGCGCGCGACGCCCGCGAGCTGCGGCGAGCAGGCGCCCACCTTTTCCGCGTCAACTGCGGCCGCTGGACGCGGAGTCGTGGGTTTGCGGGCCTCGCGCAGGAGTGCCCGAAGGCCCCCGAGAACGACGGGCAGAAGGCGGTGCCCGGCCGCCTTGAGCGCGGGCTGCAGCCAGCGGGGCAGGGCAGCACCGGTGACCTTGAGCCCTATCGGCGCCTGCGCAGGCGCATAGACGGCTGAGCATTCTCACCGCTTCGGGCACGAACCGCGCGCGCAACTTCGCTCGCGCGCGGGATCGGGCTCGAGGCCGATGGCAATGCAACAGTCCAGGCGGGGCCAGGGCCTAGGGGGCACGTTGCGCTGCTGTCGGTTTGGTCGCAGCGATGCTTCCTGCAGCCCTCGTTCGCCCGCCGCGCGCGCGCGTGGCCCCGTCTCGGTGCATGCGCTCCGGCTGGCGCAGGTCGCTGCGGAAGCTGAACCAGGTTTTTAAATTCGCCGACTCACGGAATCGGGCTCCGATGCCAGCGGCAATGCAACCAGTCCTGGGAGGCCAGGCGCCAAGGGGCAGGATGCGATGCTGCTGGTTCGGTGTTTGAAGCGGCATGGCTGCGCCCGGCGCCGCCTCGCTCGCAGCCTTTTGCTGCCGCGCGCAGCCGTCGTAAGCAGGGGCTGACCCATGCGCGCGGGCTCGCCGACGCACGGGATCGGGGCCCGAGGCCAGCGGCCATGCAACTACGTCCAGCAGAGGCCAGGTGCCAAGAGACACGTTGCGTTGCTGTCGGTCCTGTCCCTTCGGCGTGCGCCTCTCTCCGCCTTCTGAAGCCCGCTATTGTAGCAAGCTCGGTGCTAGTGCATGGCCTGCCACGATGAGTGGAAGCTGAACCAGGTGTGTAGGTCCACTTACACATGGGGTCGGGCTCCGTTGCCAGCGGCGCTGCGACAGTCTTGTCTATCTAGGCCTCTGGCCTCAGGGGAGTGTCGCGATGCTGTTGGCGAGGTGCGTCGCGGCGCGTCGTCTGACGCGCACTTTTGCGCCCGCCCGCCCATCTGTCTGGCGCGGGGCGCCCTTCCACATGAAGCGGCGCGTCCTGTGCCCTGCCTGTCTCGCAGCCTCTGGCTGCTCTCGCGATCGCAGTCCTCAGCGGGCACTGACCTAGTTGCGTAGGTTCGCTTGCGCACGGGATCGGGCTCCGCCGCGTGATGCCCTCGGCAATTCAACGAAGTCCAGCAGTGGCCAGGTGCCAAAGGACTTGTTGCGATGCCGGGGGTAGGCCTTCGCTACGCTGCACGGCGCGCTTGTGCATCGCCGCGGCCCTTTCGGCCTGCGACGGCTCAGCTGTCGAGCGGAAGCTGAGCTAGCTGCGTGGACTTGCCGACGCATGGGATCGGTTTCCGTTGCTAGTGGCACTGCGACACCCTGTTTAGGCTCGGCCTTTAGGAAGTGTTGCGATGCTGGTGGCGAGGTGCCGTCCTAGGCGCGTCGTGTTCGACGCGCGTCTTGCCTGGCTCGCCATCCGACCGGCGCAGAACGCCCTTCATATCGCGGAGACTGACCCGGGAGTGAGGGTTCGCCCTCACTCGGGGTCGGGCTCCGACCCCATCGGCAATGCAACCAGACCAGTTTGAGGTCAGGAGCTTGTTGGCGGGTTGCGCTGCCGTTGGAGAGGTGTAGTCGAGCGCTCGCTTCTTCCGGCGTGCTTGCGCGCTTCCGCTCAATGTAGTTGCTGACGCTCTGCCCGCTCAAGTCCGCGACAGCATGCCCTGCCCGTCGCTCTGGCGTGGAGGGCGACCCGAGCGCGCATGCCCGCCCGCGCTCTGGTTCGATCTCCGCAGGCTCGAGGAGCAACCGCGTCGGGGCAGCCTGGGGCCAGGGGCCCAGCTGCTTCTCAGGCGCGGTGTGCAGCAGAGCTGCGTGCCAGCCCGCTGGGTCGGCAGCCGTGCCTCTGTGCTAGCTGTCCAGCGTGCTGAGTCGCTTTGACAGCTGGGATCACTCGACCGCTTGCCTCGGCTGAGGCGGATGATTGCTCTCGGCGCTCAGACGAATATGCGTGTGTGCGCCGAGGCGCGCGAGAATGGGCGTTGCCTCCGCAGGGCCAAAGGGAAACGCCTCGGTCCGAGGGGCAGTGCGAGCTAGGAGCTCCTGACCCCTCCAGCCGCGAGGATCATGATGATGATGATAATCATCATCATCATCAGCATCCTCATCCTCATCCTTCTCTCGCTTCCTCTCCCATGCGATACCATGCCAGAACCATGCCGTACCATTCCCACCATTCCATACCATACCTGCCATACCATGACCTACCATACCGTGATGTACCGTGCCATACCCTACCATACCGTACGCACCACACCATGATATACCATGACATACCATACCGTGATGTACCGTGCCATACCGTGACATACCATACCGTGATGTACCGTGCCATGCCATGCCATACCATACCGTGATGTACCGTGCCATGCCCTACCTCTTCTTCCTATGCCCCAGCCCCGATCGGGGTGACCCGGCAGGCCGCGCGTGCCCGGCCGATGAAGCCGCAGGCGACGGCGCCCATGTCTTGGGGGATTCGCAAACGGCCAGCGCCGCAACCCTGGGCGCTGGAGCTGACCGACACAGATGCCTCTTGCCTCCAACCAGGCCAGACGTGACACACCATCACATGGGGCTGGCTCTGGAGGCGCAGGTCGGGGACTACCTCCTGTGCAGAGACAACGTCGGCGCCCCCAGCATGGGGTGGCACTCGAGGGAAGACGAGTGCCGGGTCCGCCCCGCGCTTGATGTCTCCCCGAGCGCCTGTGTACAAAGCGCGGCCGCCGCTTTGACTCTGCGCTCAAGTACCGTTGCCAGCAGCGGGGCGTCGCGAGGCGCGGCGGCAGCAGCAAGAGCGCCAGGAACGCGGCGGCGAAGGAAAGGGCAAGGGCGGAAAGCGCTCCAGTGACGATTTGACCCTCGGGCGGCCACTCCCGCATGCGGGGGCTCTGGCGGCCGCGGTGCCATGGGCCGACGCGGGCGACGCGCCCCCGCGGGCGCGCGATGCAGCGGCGCCCAAAGGACTGGTGGCACCATGGACCACGACGGCCCGTGGCGCCGCTGTGCCACGAGCTCGTTCGGCTCTGGCGGCGGCCCCGCCGCCTGCCAGCCCCTGGATGGGCGCTCCACCTGTGGAGCCCCTCCCTTTCCTTCTTCCTCTTTCACAAACGTTCGCGCGAGTAGTTCGCCCTGGGTCGATCGCTGCCCTTCAAGGGGGCGCGCTCCCTGGTCCGCAATCGCCCGCGCCTATCAGGCGTTCTCGGCGGCGGGGTGCCCCCGCGGTGGCCCGCCCCTTCCCTGCGCTTAAGCGGCGCCATGTGGCGCGTTCCCTTTCCTTTTCCAGCGGCGGCCCACTCACGCGTGCCTCCCCCTGAGAGTGGCGCGCCGGGTGGGCCCCCGCCCCGGCGCTCTTTCCTGGGCTCTGCCGGCCTGCCGCGCCTGCGGCTGGGCCTCAGCCGCGCCGCCCTGGGCCCGTTGCCCGCCCGGCCCGGCCGCGACGCGCGCGCCGGTCGGGCGGCGCGCTCCCCGCCCCTCCGTTTTCCTTTCGCTCGCCTTTTTGGTCCCGCCCCTCCCGCGCAGCCACGGCGCCCCCCGCGCTGCCGCCGCCGCCGCCGCCGCCGCCTGGATCTGGCTGGCGCATCCTGCCCCAGCCGGCGCAGCTTTCAGATGTCACGGGCCCCTTTGCGCCTTGGTTTGTAAGAATGTAAGATTTGTCGTTTTTTTGTCTGATCGCATTGTCCCTCACTCGTGTGTGATGATGTACCTTGTCTATGGTTTCTGTTTCAATTTTATCTGGTTCACGATCACAGCCCATCTGAATTGCATTCGCATTGTAGCCGATGCGCTCCCAAGAGCAATTCTCTTGTATCAACAATGTCCCCCTCCTGATCATTATTGGTTTCCCCCCGTCCTCTTCCTCCTCCGTATTTTTTGGCTCAAATGTGTTGTGGCTGTGGCTATCCACCTTGCTTCATCATGCTCGCTGCGTGGCTCGCCGCTGACAGCGGGGGTGATGCGGCGGACGCGGCCGTCGAGGAGGCCGACGCCGCGGGCTGTCTCGCGGCGTGGCGCGCAGGCGGCGGCGCGGCCGCGGACGCGGCCGTCGAGGAGGCCGACGCCGGCGGCCTCGCGGCGTGGCGCACAGGCGGCGGCGCGGCCGCGGCCGCCGCTGGCGCAGCCGACGGAGGCGCGGAGCAGGCAGTCGAGGCCGCCGCGGCCGTCGGCGACGGCACCGCGGAGGCGGCGCTGCTGGCGGCGGCCTTGCCCGAGGGGCTGGACCGCCAGTTCCGCTCGGCAGGCGCGTGGCGGAAGGGGGCCGCGGCCCTCGTCCGCGGTCTGCTGGCAGGTCTTAGGGCAACCTAGAATTGAGGGGCGGGTGCAATTTTGGGGCAACTCAGTTTTGGGTCGTTTGGGAGCCGTCTTGGGCACTATTGGCCGTCGTCTTGTTTGGGCGTCGCCTCGGAATATAGTTTGGCCATCGTCGGCCGACTTGGAGCCACCTAGGGCGACCTCTTGGATGCGCCGCTCTTGCCTTCAGCACTTGCCCCCGTGGCCGTTTAGGTTCTGGCGCTGTGCGCGTCTCCGCCGACCAATCCAGAAACGATATATTCGATGAGGCGTGGGAGCACGCGCCAATAGAAATATCGGCGCCGACCGCGACATTGCACATGGGATCCGCGCGGTAGTTAGAAACAAAGTTAGGCCAAAGCGGGCGCGTGGGCGCCAGAACGGGCAGTGCGCGGTGTCGTGAGGTCTCTTGGGGGACCTGTCGTGGAGCTATTGGCCAAGGGATGCGACTGGGCCCATCGGGAGCATTATTGGGGACTTTTTGTGCGGGGTCGCGGGGCCATCTTGGGCGCCTTGGGGCGGTGCTGCATGCTTGTGGGACTGTCGGCACGCTTTGGTCCTCTTAGCGGGTTGGCGGACTAGGCAGGCGGGGGGGTCCTCGATCCCGCGCCCTCCTGAGGTCACGACGCTGCCGCTGGCGCGGCCCGAGGTTCCCCCCAGCACGTGGAGTCGGTTGGCCAGGCCGTGAGCGCAATCGTGTGCATGGCCGCCGCCAACCAACACTTGCCCCTTGATGATGCTGAATCAGCTCGTATCGTAGGCCTCGTCTCGTCCACAGAGGTTTGCACCAAGGGGAGTTTCAAGACCCAGGGAGAGGAGCACGGCGTTGACCGCCGAACCCTGCGGGGCATGAAGTGTTTGTTCTCGATTTGCTCGCTAGTGTTGCACATTTTCATGGTGAAACTTTTGATCACAACCGTCATTGTAGATGTGATGAGACAGTTGGGGCGCGTCGTGTGCGCGATATTCACCACTCGGTATGATGAGACCCCAATGTCGGTGATTGTTCCAGAGAATGCTAGTGACTCCATTCTGCCTCCAGGTTTCGAGCATCTTGCCAGCGCGCTGGCTGCTGATGATCCGTTCTGGCGCGTAGGCGCTGCTAGAGATAAGGCCCCGACTAAGCTGTTGCAGGTGGAATGTTCGATGTCGTTGCTGGTTCATGTAAATGGCACGTACACTGTGTTTACGTTCGACGTGCCCGTGCCGATTTTAAATGTTGGGAGGTGCACGGCCGAGTGTTATTTTATCGCTTGCCGATTCGTCATGCAATTTGTGGGGTGGGACGCTATTGCTGCTCTGTGCAAGAGGGTATATCGCGTGAGCTGCACTGACGGTGATGCTGCCATTGCACGCGCAGAGCGCGCGCTTGAGCATGTGCTCGGCGCGCCGTCGTTGCGCCTCCTGTGTTTTGCCCACAAGGGCGCGACTGTGCGGGAACGCTCGGCAGTTCCTCTGAGGCTTGCTCACAGTTATATGGTGCATGCAGTGTTGTCGTTGAGATTTGGGAATCACAGAAAGGTGTTTCGAGCTGCAGCCCGATATGTCATCCTGGAACGCATGAAAATCATACGTGGCATGCCGTCCGCCGAGATGCGACGTGTTAACGAGAGGAAGCTTGACATGGTGCTCCCGAGAACAAAGGAGAACTTGTCATTGCGAGCCCTGTTGCTGGCCATGTGCGGCGGCGATTGGGACGATGAGGACGTCGTGGAGACGTATGTCCCAGCAGGGACGCCCGACGAGGTAGGCGACGCCAACATGTCAACGGCGCCGCACCGCGTCTGGCCGAGACAGACCCCGAGATTGGTATGACACCCCTCTTGCTTAAGCATGCGGGGTTCGACTGGTTTCGGGCGGCGGGCGGTCGGGGAGGGACTCTGGCGGCCTGGGAGCGGGTATGGGGGGGGTGGATGGGCGCCCATGCCAATCTCAGGGGGTACTCGGCTTGGCCAGGTGCGGGTTCGTTGGCAATTTGCCGTCGCCTGTTGTGTGGTCCAATCTCGTTTTGTGTTCAGGTTCGTTGATGCCGTAGTCAATCGCGAGCTTCACAGTTATCCTGGGAGAGGCTGGACCTGCTGGGAGAAGGGGCCCTCGTGGATCGGTGTCCTAGCGGTCGTGCATGGCCTCTTTGACCCCATCTACCGACGCTTCTGTAAGTTGCTCAAAGACGACGGCGGGCCTGCTGGGCATGTCCCCGCTGCGGGGCCACCCGCTGCAATTCCCGCCCTCGCTGACGGGGGTGGCCCTGCGCCCGCCATCGCTGACGACGTCGGCGCGGGCGGCGGCGGAGCCCTTGGCGCGGCGCCCCATGGCGGCGATGACGTCGGCGATGGCGCTCCAGCAGGCGGCGCTGGCGTTGCTTTTGCAGGTGCGATGGGGGTTGGCTCACTGCGCGCTTGCTCCGCGCATCACGCATGCCCCATGCCCGCCTGGCCGCAAGTGGACGGACGCCGTGAAGGCGCTCACGGCGCGCGCCTTGTTGCGCGCGTTGCCCTTGCGGCCAGGGGGGCGTGCTGCGTGCTTGATGCCGACGCGAACGCTTAGTTGCCGCGCCCTCCCTCAGGGGAGGCCGACGGGCAAGGCGTCTGGGAGGCCAGACGAACAGAACAGAGTAAATATCGTCAATCTGTCTTGGAATGGTGCGACACTGGCCTCGTGCTGCAGGATTGCGTCATCATGTGCCGAGTTGCTTTCATACACGCAGATTTCATGTACAGTTTTATCGGGTTAACTAGTGTAAAGTCGTGACGCTTCGCGCTTCCCCGCCAGCCCAAACTCCCAGCGGCGGCGTCCGAACGGGTTTTCCTAATCAGAGGACAACGGGCGACGCGCGCTGAAACAAAACGCTCGGGGTCGCCGTGCCCCAGGGAGCGCGGTCGAGGAGGAACGGATGGGGAGGAGTAGGTGGAGGTGAGGAGGGTAAGGGGGCGGGCGTAGATGCTTGCGGAGGTGGGTGGGGGGGGTGGGGGGGAACGAGGTGGGGCGAGTTTTTGTTCGTCAACAGCGCAGCAGAGCGACCACGCGCGCGACACAACCACAGCCTGTACAAAAAAAACACAGGGTCAAGCACGATCGTTCTGGCTCTGGCCAACGCGCAAGCTGACTGTCAACTGAGCGCGACCGCGGTGTGGTCGCATTGGTTTTGGCGTGCCCCGCCGTTGCGTTGGCCTTGTCGGGTTTCAGCCCGCGGCGCGACGGCGAGGGCTGTTGTGCGTGCGGTTTATTGGCGCCTGCCTACGTTTGGTTGTGTTGTCGGCGGGTGGTTCGCGTGTGTCTTGGGGCGCGCGTGTGCTTTGCTTGTTGTTAGCTGCCATTCGGTGCGTCGTGGGTGCTGATCTTGGCCTTGTGGGCGTCCATAGGGGTGCCCTCGCGCGCGCGTCCTGGGGTTCTCTCGGCACCGCCGCAGCGGCCGTCGGTGTCCTCTCGGGGGCACGTTGCCGTTGATCGGCCAAACCAACGTTTTCATTCGGCGTGGGGCGGCCTGGATGGAACCCCAGCATCGGGTCTTCGGCGTCTCTGGGGGCGGGGGCTCTTGGGTCATTCATTTGCGTTCTTAGCGCGTCTCTGGGGCTCGCGCGGGCGCGTCTCGGGATTGCGTCGAGCCACCCTGGGGGCATATTGACGTCTTGGGGGGCCGAGCGACGCGGGGATGTAAGGACTCGCTTGCATCCTCTTCGTGCGTTCTGATTGGGTTGGCTTGCGCGGCGCGCCCTTTGCACGCAAGTCGTGCTTGCGCGATGCCGCCGAGGATCTGCACTGGAGATCCCTGGGGCGCGGGCGGTGCCGCGTTGGGCTGTGTTCGGGTAGAGTGGGCATTCTTGGGTCCTCTAGGTCTTCGGCGCTACGCGTGGGAGCCATCTTGGGCCATCCGCGACGGCCGCCCCTGCCGCCCAGGCTGCGCGTGGGAGGCGCGGGAGCGGGCGGCGGCGACCCCTCGCCGATGGTGTGGGGGAGGGACGTGTGAGTAGCTTGCCTCACTCGCCTGCGCTCTATTGGGCTTGGTGGATTGGGAGAGAAAGCAGAGACGGATGGAGTTGGACCGAGCTTCGGCATGCGGTCCTCATCCCCACGTGCGTCGGTCGTCCCAATTGGAAGCTGCGTTTCTTGCTAAGGAGGAGCGTAGTGCCATCGATGCTTGCCACGCGCTCATCATGGACGACTGTGGTTTCGATGGCCTTCCAGTCAGAGACCGCACCCACGTGTATCAGACTATTGCGTTCCAGATGCTTGCGCGCAGCGCTTCCCGCTTTCATGACCTTGTTGACGAGCTCAGTAATTATCCATATAAGATGTTTGGCACTCTCTCCAACGACGCCCTAGTGGCAGAGGTCGCAGGTGATATGACGTGCCCCAAGCGCATGGATTCTTTCTCAAGGCATTTTACCAGCCACCATGGTGGCCTGGGCACCGTTGACGCTGCCATGGAGTTGAGGTCGATTGCATTGAAAGCCCGCCGCGACCAGGTTGCGATCGAGAGAAACCATTCCGTGCTTCGCCGTTTCGTGTTGGGCTGGTCGCCGCAGGGTCGGCCCATTGATATTCATGGGATGAACGCTGAATGGATCTCCAAGGGAATGCAGAAGCAGGCGGCTGGAATATGGCAGAAGGCTTTCAACGAGAAGCCGTCTGACGCGGCAGTTGGCGAAGATGACGACGATGCAGGTCCTGGGGGCGACGGGCCTTGCGCTCAGAAGAAGCGCAAGCTGTCAGAGTGGAACGTGTTCTGCAGCGACCAGAAGGCCGATAAGACGCCCGAGGAGATGCCGTCTTTCCCATGGCTGAGCACGCAGTACGCGAACTTGTCACCCGAGGCGTTCCGTGAGCTGACGGAGCGGGCTGCCGCTGCGAACTTGGCTGCTGCGCACGGCTCGGCGCACCCGTTGGGGCGTCGGCGCCAGCGAGCTGCCGTCCGCGAGCCGCTTGCTGGGCACGGCGTTGGCGCTGCCGACGGCGTCCTCGCAGTCGGCGGTTTCGCGGCCCCCGATTGGAGCAGCCTTGTGTCGGCGAGTCGGTATCGGAGGCAGGATGCGCTGACGCAGAGGGCCTTGCAGAAAGACGAGCTGGACCGCCTGAAAGCGTACGACCTGAACGTCTCGAGGGACGCGGCGGAGCGTGTCATGGGCAGCATTGGCGACGGCGCCAAAGCCAACGCTCCGGACGCGTCGATCGCGCCGACTTCCGTGGATGGGTTCCAGCACGTGGAGTACAAGAACAAGAGCTTCACGAGACTTGCGACGTCAATGTTATCTCATGGAGGTCGGCATCACCATGCCCGTGCCATTCGCCAGCATCTTGATGATATATGGGCTGCCGTTCATAACACCATACAGCACGCACCTGTCCCTGAGGTCGCCGACAAGGCGTCCAACCCGCCGCCGCTTGCGTCCCGACTATGCCACGCGGCCAACGCGTGCATGTGCGGGCCGCAGGGGAAGGCGCACGCATCCATGCGGGGCAAGCTCCACCGCATCGTGTCTTCCCAGTTCCCCAAGAGCGACGGGCAGGACGCGTTGATGAACGGCGAGATCGTCATGTTGGCCGTCCCAGTCCCTCCGCGCGCCGACGCGGGCGCGGGCGGAGACGGGCTGCAGCCTGCTGCCCGCTGGTTCTTTCTAGCCGACGTGAAGCTGAAGCCGTTCACGCTCTACATCCACGAGATGCGGCTCGCTGATGGACAGGAGGTCGATGACGTCTCGCGGCGCATGGAGGACAACCCTGGGCGGATCGCCTTGGACCGCGTGCGGCTCACCTCTACCCTGAGGAACTTCACCGACTGGAAGGCCGTGCGTGAGTTCCCCGTCGACTGGGCGTGGGACGTGTGCTTCTTCCGCGTCTGCTACTCCCCCGAGCTCGTCGGCACGATTCACGCTCGGCATCTTGACGTTGCTTCGTGGTTTGGCGGGGTTGCCCATGAGTGGTGGAACCCTCAGAAGGCCAAGAAGCTGACCGCGAAGCAGATGCTGGCTTCGTGGCGGTCGCAGGCGGGTGCCGACGCGGAGAGTGACGGCGAGGGCAGCACCATGGATATCGAGGACCCTGGCCATGGGGATGCCGATGTCAAGGCCGACGAGCTGTCCTCCCTCGCTGGGCCGACGCCGCCGCAGTCCGAGAGCGGTGGCTCAGGCGACGGCGACGAGAGCCATGGTGGTCCAGGAGGGGGAGACGGGGGCGGCGATGCAGTCGGCGGAGATGAACCGCCACCTCATCTTCCAGCGCCTCCGCCCGCCGTTGCTGACGAGCCTGATCTTCGGGAGCATGGTGTTGTCACATTCGATATACCTGGCCTTGGCACGATCACTCATTACGACACTTCTGGGTTCTACGCGTATTGCCATGACGAGATGCATCGTGATGGGAAGGAGCGTAAGCCTAGGAAGGGGAAGGCCATTGACCTTCGCACCAGCCATTGTTGTAGGAAGAACCGCGTTGGCCGTCACGCCAAGCGGACATCAAAGGGGACTGGCAGGCCTCTTGGGTATCTTGTGTGTTGGCTTCAGCAGTACAACAATTTTGCGTCTGCGTGGGAGCACAAGAGCTTGTGCCATTGTTCATGGGCTGCTCGGAAAGCCGCCAGGGAGTGGTTGAAGACCCTTCCTGGTGCGCACGTGCTTCTCGCCCAGGAGCGGGAGAAGCTCCCTGGCGAGGATTCGGAGCACGAGGATTTCGTGTAAGCATTGTGTTTCAGACAACTTGCTGTGACAGGCAACGCAATGTAGCGTTGAGTGGCGACTAGGAACAGGAAGAGGAGGATTACCTGGAGGAGCGAGGAGCAGCGGGGAGGAAGGAAGGTGCAAGGGGGGCGACGAAGCAAGTGGCACGTCTTGTTGGCGGGGCCGCGCGGCGCCTGAAATGATGGGGTCTGCCCGCCCGACACCCCACCCCGCACAAACAAAAGCTTGGAAAGGCCGTGGTATATCATGTTTCACCTGCCGCCCTCCCCATCCTGCCCCTCTAACCCTCACCGTCGGCAATTCCAATTGTCTGCATCGTGCTCTTCCGCGTCTGCATTATCGTACGCCTTCCGATTGTGCCCGCCGTGTCCCCCCTCCTCACGCAATCGCATGTGCATCCTCGGCCTCTCTGCCTCCCCCGCCCTTCCCTCTCCGATACCCTCTTCGTCATCGCCACTCTCGTTCCATCGCCCTCCCCCTGGCCTCTTCTGGGATGTTCAACGCTTGAGGGGGTTGGTCCGCGACCCCGCCCACCCGCGATCCGCGGCCCAGGGCACCGAACCCCGACCTGCAATTTTGGGACGGACCGAAGTTTGCAACCTGGCAGGGGGATGGGGGGACGGCTCCAACTGCGCCCGCGGTGGCGCTACGTTGGGGACAGGATAGCACCCGCCCCCTGTGTTAATGGTAGGTGGGTGAGGCGCTGCGTATTCCCGTGGGCCCCCTCCTGATCTCATGGCGCCGCCCTGCGCTGCTCAAAATGCCTACCCCTGCACGCCTTACCAACAGTCCCGCCCATGTCTTGCAAGTGTCTGTCCGTTGGGCTCCAGGCACAAACGAACCTGTCACCGCCCGCCCTACCATATACCGAACAACGTTGTCCAGGGCCGCCTCGCGAACGACATGAGCCCCCCCCCCCCCCCCCCCCCCCCCCCCCCCCCCCCCCCCCCCCCCCCCCCCCGCACACCCCGACAGTTTGCACGCCAAGCGGGGCGGACAACGCCCGAGGTCTCGCAATAGGAGCCGTTTTTTTGCAGCTGCCGCCGTGGTTGAGTGAGGAGGTGCATGCCACCCGATCCTTTGCACCGCCACTCCCAATGCACTGCGCTACACACTTTATGTTGTGACGTGTTGTTTGTGATATGTTCGTTTGCCCCCTGAGGCACCATTTGGGATCGACGGTCCTTCTCTTCCTCCGCCCGCCCCTTATCCTTCTCTCCTTGCCTGTCTTCCACTTCATCCACCACCCAAGCCCTCTTACGGCCACTCTTCCTACCGCCATCCTCCACCTTCCCTGTGGTGTCATCCGCATCCTTTCCCTCCTCCTCCACTCCGCCCCCCTCTTCCCCCCTCCTCTTCTATCAGGATTTCCTTCAGCCTGAGTATGGCCTCTTCCTTTCCAGCGTTCGGGCATGTGTCGCGACGGGCGGCGTGGCGTTCCGCTCCATTTCAAGCCCGTCGCCCGCCTGCCGCCCGCAAGCGATGCAGACGCTCAGCCCAGGCAGCTGGAGCAACGGATCGCTGCCATCGAGATGGTGTTTTTTTTGCCCGCTGCTCCCGCTCAACCCCGCAGATCCTGTCACCTGCGCAGTCATTCCCCCGACCTGTCCTGGTGGCCAGATGTCGCATTCGAATGGATCGAACTCAGACGCCGAGACAGAGCAGTGACGGACTGCCCTCATTTTGCAGTCGCGGGAAGCCTCGGCCTTGCGGGCGACGGTTGGCAATTCCCAGGGCGCGTGGTCGCCCCGCTCCCGCCAGTAAAACGCTCCAAAATTGCCCTCGGAGCCCCCTTGGGGTTTGCACATTGCCCGAATCTTGCATCCCCCAGGTCCTGTCCCCCGCCCCCGCCAAGCATTCATCTCGGCCCCTCTCATGTTCAGCGTCGTATGCTTTCAGGTCCCGTGTGGCGCGTGCCCCCTTGTGGCGAGGTGCCGCCGAAATCGTTGCCGCGTTGGTCTTTGGACGCGACCCCTGGGATCAATCAGTGGCCACCTGTTGGCCCGTTCGCTATTGCTGGCCCGCCGAGGCCTTCGAAGGCTGGTTTTGCACAGGTGCGCCGCGGGCCAGGCCCTGGGGACACTGGGTCCTTCGCCACATGGGACTTGGACGGGTGAGAGACTGAGCTGGGGGGGGGGGGGGGAAGAGAGGGTCGGTTTCGGAGAGCGGGAGTGCACGTGAGGGGTTGGAGGAGGAGCAGGAGGAGGAGGAGCGGGAGGAGGAGGAGCAGGGGGGGATCAGGAGGAGGAGGATGACGGCCGACCCTGAGCGCAGAAAGCGTAAACTCACATCAGGAGCGAGGCGCATGGCCGCGGAGCTAGGATAAGGACGGGAGGAGGAGGAGGGCCGACCAAATGACACCTGTCGCCACCAATGCGGTTCACGCAACGATGGCGCAACCAGTAGGACACCTAAAGAGCTAGTGGACGGGCGCTGACTATGCAGCACGCTGCATCACACTGGCTGCACGCACTGCACGGCATGGCACCAGCAAGAAGGCGAATCGAACGATGAGAAGAAAAGCGAGTTTAAACTTGCGCGGCGATGCGTTACGTGAAATTGCGCTGCATTGTATTGAATTGGTGAAGCACCTTTAATGACGCAGCAAAGAACGCGACCGAATAGGAACTAGGTTCGTGACAATATTCGCGATGTCGTCGCTAATGTTCGCGCTCGCCCTTAGTTGTGCGAGCCTTGCCTTCCAGCAGGTGCCCCGTGCGAGCGCTGGGCGGAGATGTGATCCACTCGTGGGCTGGCTGGCGGGTTGGGAAGATTGGCGCTGTTGCGTTGCGGGCAGGTTGGCTGGCTTGTTCGGTCGGCAATGGCCGCACGAATGCTCCAACAACGCTGGTCCGCGCCCTGGGGGGGTGCCCTTGGGAACGGGGGCGCGTGCCAGAGGCGGCGGGCGCCGCGCGCTGCCTGGGGCCACCAGGGGAAACGCGCGGCACGTAGGGCACGGATGGCAGTTGAAGGGCGCCCGCCGCGCGGTCGCAGCCACGGCGCGCTGGCAGAGGCAGGCGCTATCCAACCGCCCAGCAATTGCCCAATTGGAAGCTGCACGAAGATGTGCTAGCCGTGGTTGGTTGTTTGGTTGGCGGGCGCGGCTGGGAAGCTTGGTCGGGCGTTTGGCGCAGCAAGTGGCTGGTTTGGTTGGATGATGGTATATAGCGGCCACAGCTGCGCATATCCGTGCCCAGAGGGTGGAGGGTTGCGCAGGGGGGGGGTAGGGCGGGTACGTTTGGGCGCGCGACAAAAGTTGCGAGCGCCGCGCGTTGTCTGATGCCCGAGAAGCGAGGCGTGGTTCGCGCGCGCAGGAGGGCGGGGGGAAGGGGGGTGCGACCGCGACAGGCGCGGGCAAGGGGGGGGGGAAGGAGTGGCGCAGGGGAGGGCCGATGAGGAAGGAGGGTGTGGGGGGGGGGGGGGGGGGAAACGTAAATGCGCAGAAAAATTGCGACGCCGCGAATTTGGCTTGGGCTTCTGCGCCGACGGCGCAGATCCCAGCCGATATGGGCGCACCGACGCCGCGGGGGAACTGGCGACCGTTCCGTCGGGTCCTTCAAAGGCAGTTGTTGGCTTGGGCTGTGCCTTCGGGTCGCCGCACAGTCGCCGAAGTCGATTGTCGGGGGTGCGTTTTGCCGTATTCCATGTCCGCCACGTCGCCTCGGGCGGCGGGCGGCGGTCGCGCTCTCCATGGACCTCGCGGGCTGCCACCCGCAGCATATCCCCCGTGAGTCTCATCGTGGACTTCAGCCCCCCGCGTCACCTGATGTCGCGGCTCGCCCCGCTGGGCCGCCCGTCGCGCCTCCGCGCGCGCGCCCCCCCTCCCCGCACTCGCAACGGTTGAACAACCCTCCTCTTCCTTGCAACCTTCTTCCTCGCCCCCCCCCCCCGCAGCTGAGGGCCCCAGGCAGCTGGGGCTAGAGGCGCGCCGCGGCACGATGCGCCGTTGACTGGGGAAGCCGCGGCCCCCCCCGCCGTCGCGAACTTCGCGGCGACGGGCGTTCAGGCCACCCGCCGAGCTCTTGTACTTCTACAACAATGCGGGCTACGTCTTCCTGGCGCTGGCCGTCGTCAACTTGTCGCTCACCTTCTACGCCGCGCTCCCACGCAGCTTGATGTATGGGCGAGGCTGTCGCCGCCCCGAGTGTCAATTGTTTGGGAGGCGCAGGTGGTGGTGGGAAACCCGCGAGATGCCAGCTGCACGTTGCATCTTCAGCACCCCCTTCCATGATCCGTCTCTGCATTTCCCGCCGCGCCTTCTCTCCTCGCGAGCGGGGCATGCGCGCGCCGCTCGCGTCGCGGCGGCAAGCCGCGCACGGCGCGCGCGCGCCTGCGCACCCTGGACCACGACCGCGCCGCTCCAATGGCGTCGCGACGGCTTCGCGCGGCGGCTGCAACCCGCGCGCCCACTGTTAAGTCAAGCGCAATTTGCGGCCGCGGCGCGGCTCTGCATTGACGGCGCCGCGCCGCCGAGGAGACGCCCTCATTTTGTAAGGCGACGGGCGCAGTTGCCTCGCGGCGCACGCGGCGACGGCGGCCGATTGCTCGCCCAGCGCGCCCCTGGATCGTCGCAATGTCTCGATCCGCTCCGCGCGCCGCGCTTTTCAGGGCGGGAGTCGGTGGGTTAGTTTGTTTCGCGCCGCGCGGCGTGCTTCTTCGCCCGTGCTCCGACGCGCTCGGTCTGGGCGGGGGCGCCTCGCCGCGACGCGCAGGCCGCGCGCGTTGCCGACGTCGGCGACGGTCGAGGCGGTGGTCGCACCTCTTCGGCCGTCGCGCGAGGGCGGGTGGCACGGGCGAATGCAGCTTCGGGGGAGGGGGGGGTGGGGTCGGCGCCGCGTCCGCGAGCGCGGCGCGTCTTCGGCGCGTCGGTCAAGCCCTGGGGTCAGCGAAGACATCGATCATGGAGGGCGCGCGCGGGAGGCTGCACTGCGCGCGCGCGGCCATCGGGGGTGATCGCTGCGAGCGGACGAGTTGGCAGCGCGGACTAGCCGAGGCCGCGCGCAACAGGACAATCGCGGAGACAAATTTTGCATCCGACTTTCGGGAGGAGACAAACCAAGAGACAATCCAAACCGCATCGATTTCGCATGGGGACAAATTTGTGACAAATTTGTTTCAAATTTGTCCCAAAACGACAAATTTGTGACAAATTTGTCTCAAATTTGTCTCCTGTTTTTAGCCCCCAGGGTTCGGCGGGACAAATTTGTCTTTTCATTTGTCCCAAAATTGTCTCACCGCTAGCGCGAGCAGGTCAATTGTCTTTTCGTTTGTGGTCAAGATATCTCTGCGATCAGTCCAGGCGACCGCGCTCTTCGCGGGCTCGCGGGCGCCGCTGGAAGCGCGCGGCAAGCGTCTGCTGGCTTGAATGCAGGCGGCTGTGCTTGTCCCGTGGCGATCAACGCCGCATGCGCTAGCCGCGGACGCGCAGCCTTGGCCGCGACCGTCGGGGCTGGGATGTCAGCTGCTGCCCTCCGAGACGGTCGATCGCGGCTTAGCGGCGCTCTGCCTTGTCCGACGCGCGCGCCCGCCCGCTTGCCTTCAGCGGTTTCCTCGCGCGGAGCCATGCAGTTTCGCGCCGATGTTTGCATGGCGCGCGGCCGCCAATTCGTAGTGCCCCCGCAATAGACATCGGCCGCGTGGCGCGGAATGTGGGCTTGAATTTTCGCAATCTACAAGGGGTTGCAGGGCGGCTGCGGGGCGGTGCGGATTTCGCGGGCAACGGTGTCTCTAGTTTGCCAGGCCATGCGCGGCACGGGGGCCTTATAGCTGCGCGGCCGCGGCGGCGCGCGGTGCCGCCGCGCGGTTTTCGAACATTGCGGCGCTGGAATATGGTGGGGGCGGGGGGCGGGGGGGGGGTGCGCAGCGCCGCCGCCGCCGCGCATTGCCCGTGCGCCACTCGCCCATCCACCGCCCGCCAGCGTTCCCGCCACCCACCCGCCACCCGCCACGCGCGACCGCCCGCCCACCGCCAGCCCACCGCCCGCCGCGCGCCCACCGCGCACCCACCATGCGCAGCCACCCTGGCGCTACAGCTGCGCCCCCCCCCCCCAATGGGGCCCCTCCACCTGGAGAGCTAGTTTCGCACCAATGAAACATGCACTTTGCGCTGCAAGGGTGCCTCCTGGCAGGGGGCGGGGGTTGGGCGCCAGCGCGCCGCCTAACAGGGGCATGGGGGCGCCCCCTGACAAGGGTGGAAGGTGCTTTCATACAGGGGTCGGGCATCCGTCGTGCGCCCATTCGCCGCATCCGCTGTCGTCATCGTTTAGTGTTCGCGCCCAGGCAAGTCAGACGTTGCTTAAAACCTTCTTTCTAATGGGCTGGCACCTGGCGTCCGCGCCACCCCTCGCGCCCGCGCGGGCGCGGCGATTCGTTCCTTCGCGCTTTGGGGCGCCGCCAAACAAACGCGAGGGGCACCACTTCCCGAAAGTGGTCCCCCTTGTGCTTTGGGCCCAGTAGCACGCCTAGGCCCCAAGCAGGACCACGAAAGGACCCCATGACTTCACCGAAGGGCCACAGAGGGCAAAAGAGCCCCCATAGGGTTTTCAACAGAGAAGCAAGGGCTACCAAGCCCTCGGTGGCTCGCACGGGGCCTCGTCGGGAGGCGCCCGAGGGCCCCCCCCCGCGCGGGGCGGGGGCGCCCGCGCAGAGTTAGGGGCGTCACGAACGCACCACCCAACCGCCACTCGATAACCGCCCACCGCAACCAACGCACCGACCACCAGCCGCACCGCCGACTTTAAGCCCACCCACGTCCACCCACAACCCACCCACCACCTACCTACCAACCGCCCACCACGCACCGCCCGCCCGCCACGCGCCCATGCGCGCGCCCGCCAGCCTGGCGTTACAGGGGTGCCCCTCTGATGCGCCCCCTCCGCGCCCACCTGGGGGACCAGCTTTGCTTCGGTTAAAAACGCAGTTCGTGTTGCAGGGGTGCCCCTCTTCAAGGGGTTGGGGATTGGACCGCAGTTCTCCAGATGGCCTTTGAATCTCTGCGCTGCGGGCCATGTTGCTGATTGCACCCTCCCCCGCCATCCCGCCGCTTTTCCTCTGCCACAACCCGCCCACAACCCACGCGCCCGCGCGCTTCCATCCGCCCACCGCCCGCTGGCCACCAGCCGCCACCACGCCGCTCGCCCGCCGCCCGCCCGCCGCCCATCCACCGTCCACGCACCGCCCGCCCACCACCCGTCCACCCACCACCCGCCCACCCATCGCCCACCACCCACCCACCTCCCACCCACCACCCATGCGAGACCCACCTGCAACCCGCGCACCCACGCACCCGTCCAAGCGGCCACCCGACGCGCGCAACCTTCCGAGCCGCCACTCGCATGCCCACCAACCACCATCCCCCCCCCCCCCCCCCCCCCCCCCCCCCCGCGCACCACCCAACGCAGCCCGCCCACCAGCTTCCAACAGCGCGGCGCGGTGGGGAGCGCTTGGGGCGCGGGAGCAAGGGGCGGGGGCGCGGTTTGGTTGCGCGCGGGGGGGGGGGGGGGGGGGTGGGGAGGCGGGGGGGAGGTCGAGGGAAGAGGGCCCACTTGGCAAGCGTGTTGCGCAACGTATGGCGAACCGATAGTGCGCTCAGGGGTGCCAACTAATTCTTGGATAGAAGGTATATTATCGCATTTACACCAACACAATCTAACCACGCAGTGTGCCGCACCGTTAGCAGAAGCACCAGCGACAAGTTGCAAGTGTACTGCGTGCGTGCATTGCATTTCCTGGGGCCAATTCATGTATTGTGCGTGATTGTTGCATGTATTGTATTGCTTACATGAATGCAGTTGCACTGCTTGCAAGCCTTTCACAAACAACTGTGTTCATCAGTTGGTACCGCCACTCCGTTCGCGGTTCTCTGGCTCAAATCGGCTTAGCCGTTGCAATTCTTCCGTGTCGTTCTTGCAGTGCCCTCCGCATCTTTCCTGCAGTGCACCCCGCATAGTTCTCACGAGAGTATGCCGAAGGACCCTCACAAGATGAAGAGGGGGGAGCTCTTGGGACAGGTGATGGTTTTGAAACAAGACCTGAAAGGCCAGCGGCAGGAGGCACGAGAGTACGAACGTACGTTTCAGGACATCGCCACTGCGATTGGTAAGAGTAAGAACCCCGTGATCAAAACCGCGATCGCCAAGGCCTCGAACCATATCAAGAAAACCAAGGACAAGGGCGCGCAGACCGCACCAACGGCTCTGGGCAGGTTGTCGAAGTTGTTGCCGCTCCCGCCAGTCATGCCGCTGGGCCAGAGTCCGTCCCAGGGTTCGAGTTCCAAGTCCGAGGACCGCCTCGTCAGGTATGGTGGCGTTTGCTGAGCCTGCTGGCCCGCTCTGCGCCTTGAGATGCAGCAGCCAGTACTAGGAGGGGAGGATGAGCAACGGGGAGGAGCACAGAGGTGAGGAGGAGCGAAGACACAAACAATACCAGGGTTCAAACACTACGGGCAAATTCTAAGACATGAGGGTGGGGGGAAGTGTAAGGAGGGGGATGATATATGAGGAGGTGTTATGTGTGGCACGTGCGCTATGCTGTAGAACGCACAAAAGCACGGTGGGGCACCGCGTAGGCTACACGAGCGCATCATGGTGGGAGAAGTGCAAGGGGCTAGGGCGCAAGATGTTGCTGGAAGAGGGTGGGAGGACAGAGGCAGGGAAGGATGGTCTACGAGAGCCCAGGGGCGAATGATGGATGACAGGGGAGTTGGTTCGTCCTGCCTGCCGCATTCTTCCTTCGGCCGCTGCCTGGCGGCCGCCTGACCACAAGTTCCAGGCGGGCCCGACCGCCTCCGTGCTGCCTCGCCGCTTGTGTTGGATCGAGGGCTCGGTGTCTCAGAATATGGCATGGGGTTCATGCGTCGGCCTCCTTTGCTATTGTTGTCGTCGTCGGAATCGGAATCGGAATCGTCGCAGTCGCCACCGCCGTCGACGTCGCCGTCGCATTCGATGACGTCGCCATCGCCGTCGACGTCGTCTTCAGCTGCGTCGCGTCGCAGTCGCCGACGCCGTCGCCCTCCTTCTCCTCTTCCTCCTCCTCCTCCTCCTCCTCCTCCTCCTCCCCCTCCCCCTCCTCCCCCATCCTCCTCCCCCTCCTCCTGCCCCCCTCACCTCCATCCCTTCTCCTCCTCCTCCTCCTCCTCCGCATCATCATCCTCCTTCCCGACTGCTGGTTCAGTACTTGAACTACCAGGCGCCTCCGACTGGCGCGCCGCCGCGTTGCCGCGCGGTGCGAACGAACGCGAAGGAGAGAGGGAGGGGTGATCAGTCGGAATTTGCAGTCGATACGTCCCGAGAGCGGGGGATGAGGAGGAGGATGAGGAGGAGGATGATGAGGGTGATGAGGATGGGGAGGAGGGGGAGGAGGAGGAGCAGGAGGATGAGGAGGAGGAAGAGGAGGGTGGGAGGATGGGGAGGGCGGGCAGGCGGGGGGCATATGCCTGGGGCACTTCGGTGCGCCCATCGATCGAACGTTGACCCCCCATCCGGGTCACCCTCCCTCTTGGTGTACCCTGGTTCTCGACGTTCTCACACACCTGGTTGCCAAAAGACCTGTCCTGGGGCTGGCTTGTCTCGAGTGTGTCTTCGACGCTCCCGAGGCCCACCGAGAGCCTCATGGCGTCGAGCATGGTTGCGGATCTCAGTGGAGGGCGGTTGAGGCACTTGTTGTTGGCCTTCGGGGGTTCTCTCGTCACCGCGGCTGGACGCAGGTCGAAACACTGGTGCGATTGGAACCTGGGAGGGTTCCAGGAACCAACTGACGTTGCGTTCCCAGTGTCTCAGATCGCCCTTCCCCGAAGGAGGTGCAGGGGGGACGGGGAGGAGGAGAAGGATGAGGAGGAGGAGGAGGAAGGGGAGGAGGAGGGAGAGGAGGAGAAGGGGGGAGGAGGGGGAGGACGAGGAGGAGGAGGAGGAGGAGGAGGAAGAGGAGGATGAGGAGAGGGAGGAGGAGGAGGATGAGGAAGAAGAGGAGGGCTCGTAACACCCTCAGGCCCCCAAAAGGCCACCCCCCCACCCCTCCCCCCGATGCATCACCCAAGAGCCCTCGGCAACCCCCCAGGAAGCGATATCACGACAGTCTGATGGCCCTTAGTGAAATCGCGGGGCCACCTTGGACCCCCTCGGGCGTGCTCGGGGGCCTTACTCAACCCTGCAAACACCTCAACCAATCCCGCGGCCCCCTGGGACGACCTCGAGGCTCGCTCGGACGGGCGCTCTGCCCAACTCCCCTCTTTCCCGTCCTCGCTGCGGCCATTTCGGGTCGGGCTGATCTCTTCGTTATTGAGGCGGCGCCTTTTTTTTGGTTTGTGCTGTTGGGCTGGTTTCTGCACGGCCGCCCGAGAGCTCTCCGCCATGAAGCGCAAGGACGCTGCCGCGGGCTCGACAGCAGACGACGCCGCCTCCGTCGTGACGGGCCGCAGGGGCGCCAAGAAGACGAAGGCGGAGGCAGGAGATGCGAAGGGCCCCAAAGCAGGTTGGCGGGGGATGATAACCACAGCGTCGAGAGAACAGGAGGGGGGGATGATGAATGGAAACTGGAGGAGTGAGAGACGCACAGCGACGGCACGGGGAGGGTGAAGGTGGGAGTGGAGGGGATGGAAGAGGGAGGAGTGTTTTTTTGAAACCACCGCAGCTTCGCAACCGTCCTGGGGCCAAGGGATGGCTTCTTGTGAGGCCAGTGCCGTTCGGCACGGGGTCGAGGTTGGGGGTCAGTGCGGGCTCGTCTCTTCGAGCGCCCACCGTTGGAGTCAGCCTGCGTTGGTGCCCGTCGCAGGTGCCCCGACGCCTGGCACGGCTGGCGAGATCCCGAAGAAGCTGTCGCCGTGCGCCAGATGCGGAGTTCAGGCCACAGAGATTGGCGCTGACAACTGGGCGTTCATCATCATCAAGACTGACAAGAAAGGCGTCGTGACGGAGACGACCATGTATGGCAATGGCTGCAAGAAGTGTTGGTGTGTGTACAATATCGGGTTCAGCATGGACGGCACGTGGGCGCATGTGTGCCAGCAGTGCCATCATAAGAAAGATTACAACGACGCATTCGAGAAGGCTTGCGTCGTGTGGGAGAAGTCGACAGACCCGTCTCAGAAGGACTTCTTCCCGCGCCACGTCACCAAGAATCTCATGGCAGGGGCGAAGGCGTTCGTCCGCATGAGAGGGCTCAGGCCGTCGGAGTTCCTGGCGAGGTTCGGCAAGGAATACCAAGAGCTTGGCTTCGTCGCGAAGGACCTCCCGCAGCCGTTCTACAGCCAGGAGAAGTTCAAGGGCGTCCTCATCCACGACGACGGCTCCTTCGGTGCCGCAGGCGTCTCGTACGAGCTGTACTTCAACATCGAGGTTGAAGACCAGGAGGTGTTCGTGGATCCGTCCCGTCAGCTGTGCGACAAGCACGCCGCCAAGATGCTGGACTACCTCACCTGCCCGTCGAAGAACGAGGACGCATTCGTGAAGCTCTGCAGGAACGCATCCTTGACGGTGGATGACGTCAACGGGAAGATCCAGGAACTGGCGGCTCCACCTTGTGCTTCCGAGGCCGCCGTGGAGACGCCAAGTAAGGCAGGTGGTAGTGCTGATGGTTTTGGTGAGACGCTGTCGGCTGTCAACGTGCCGACTTTGGCATCCAGAGCAGTTGCCGCCCAGAAGAAGTCCAGCGGCAAGACCATCGTGGAGGAGAAGGGCCCCGCCAGGTCGCCAGCGAGATCTCCTCGCGACTCCGACGCCGTGAGGAGCGTACTCGGTGACGACGACAAGCTGAACATTGACGCGATCCTCAGCGGCTCGACGAAGCAGGGGCACTCGAGGAGGCGCATGCGCGAGAAAGAACAATGATTGACGCTTCGCGCATCTCCGCCAGCCCACGTAGCAATGGCGCTCAGGAGGTTGAAGGGGAGGAGGAGGAGGAGGAGGAGGAGGTGGGAGTTAAAGAGGGGCGACGGGGGCGGGGGAGAGAGGAATTTGACGAGGACGACGGAGGAGGAGGAGGACGCGGCTGGATGGCGAGGGGAGCTGGAAGAGGACGATGGGGGATGGGTGGACGGGGGGAAAGGGGAGAAGGATCGCGAGCGGTCTCGAGGTGCGCCACCCCTCACTCCTCCCTCCCCCTCCTCCTCCCTTCCCCCTCCTCCCTCCTCCTACTTCCTCCCTCCTCCCGCCTCCCTCCTCCCACCTCCCTCCTCCCTCTCTCCACCCTCCTTCCCCCCCTCTCGGCTGGTCGCGGGCGCGGTGCAGGACATGTGTCTTTGCCCTGGCGAGTGCGGAGACGCTCGGGTGTCATGGGCCCCATTCGAGGGGGCAATGTAACTGCATCATGTGTCGGAGCTCTTGGGCGCTAGTCGGACGTGTTTGGGGGCAGGCGGTGGTCTTCTGACGCGCCCGCGGCTCCTTGATCGACTTGGGGTTCCTTTAGGGTTGGCCATCGGGGGGGTGGGGGGTCATGGGCTTTCTGGTGCGCATCTCAGCCATCCTCGCGGCTCCGCGTTCGAGTATTCGCCCCCGCCCACGCATGCCATCCTGGGTAAGATGCATCACGCAATTTGCGTGTTTGACTCTTGGCGTCCTTCTAGGCCCTCGTATCTATTCCCCTTGACGGCTCTTGGGCGGCTCGGCGTGGCTCTGAACGTTGTTCGGGCCTTCCTGGAGCATCATGCGGTGCCCATTGGGTTGCATTGGGCCTCGTTGCCCCCCCCCGCCCCGCCCGAGCTGCGGAGGGTTTCCAAGAGAGTGCAGCGGCGAGACGCAGCATTCGTGGCCCCCATCTGGTTTCTGCAAGGCGTTGGCCGCTTGGGCAAGCCTGCGTGGGGGGAGGGGTCCTGCGATGGGGTTGCCTTGTCGTGGGGCGGCGCTTGGGCCTAGATGGCTCGAGGGCCGTCAAGTGGCATCGCGCTATCTGGAGCCGCGCGGCGGCCAATGCATTCTAGCTGTCCCGAGGGGGTGTTGGGGCCATTTTGGATCAGCTTGTGCTGATGGCCCGCCGCCCCTCTGCCCAGGCGCAGGGGGAGCGCGGGCGCGTGGGGAGGGTAGTATGCCCTCCGACCCGAAAGAAACCATGTAGTACCACTAATCTTCGTTCTCATGCGCTTGCGCCCCATGGGCAGGTCGGAATGCTGCGTGTCTCGGGTGCGGCCTCGGACTTGCAGAAGGCCAACCTTCTCCATGCGCGCCTGGAGCTCGCGAAGGCCGCGGAGGCGTGCTCGGACACGAAGCACATCCAGTTCGGAGAGTTCAATACCGTCGGCGACGAGCTGACACTGCTCAAGAAGGCAGACGTCATGTGGCCCGCGCAGCTCCAGGAGGCTTGCGTGCACAGGGCCCTCGCCAACGCTGTTCCCAAGTGGCCAATTGGACAGGAAGACACCGTTACGAAGTTAGCGTTCCTCACGGGGGCCATCATGATGACGGCGCCAGGCGGCCCCGACGCGGACCTCGACGACTTCGACCCGCTCGACCCGAAGGTTCGGTCCCTCTCGTTGAGCCCCCAGGAGAAGATCAACAAATTCGAATACTTCGCCGCATCGGGCATCTTGGGCCCGCTGGTGCTGAGTTTCGACGACACCGACGGGGAGGCCTCCTTGATGAACCTGCGATCGTTCGACAACATCGTGTGCTCGTTCATCCACTCCGAGATGGGGCCCGACGAGATGTCGGCAATACAGACGGTGCTCGCGCTCACGCGCGCGACGATTCACATCGCCGACGCCGCCGATGTCAAGTACGTGGTTCCATTCATGAAGTTTTTCGGCCCCAATGCCGACTCGGAGCTGGTCAAGAGGGTTGCGCCGACACTCGTCGTACCGTGCATCAGGAAATCAGCGGCCTTGAAGACAAGCTACGACGACATGATGGTGAAGCTCGCGGTGTACCCTTCAGCCATCACTTCGTTCAGAGAGATTATGGAGACTGAGTTCTGTGAGGGGACGGCAACGCCGACTTCGCCTAGCGCTCGGACGAGTTTGGCGGCCAGCTTGTCGTTGTGGGGTGCTAAGAAGGCCGACTGCAGGAATGGTTCGGACACCACTGTTGTCAAGATATTGCAGATTGCGTTGGGTAAGTTCTTCGACGAGGCTTCCGAGAAGTTGGGCTTGATCCTGGAGCAGAGGGTCGAGGCGATCTCTTTGGACTCTGATGACAGCGCTGTGACCTACGCCGACGCGGTCATGACTATGATGGACTCGGTCGCCTCCCTGCGATTCCCAGGTGTTGCATTGTCTTGGATGCAGTGCAAGGCCAAGGCAGAGAAGGTGAAGCCGATGGTCGCGGCCAGCGAGAGTGAAGAGAAGCTCATGCCTCTGATCGCGAAGCTGACCGAGATCACCGACTTGGCAGGAGCTGACTGCCAGAGTTGGCGCCAGGAGCTGATGGTTGCGATCCAGGGCGTTCGTGCTACGCGAGACCCCGACAAGCCCATCGAGACGAAGATGACGGCCGCAGTCGAGAAGTTGTTCCAGCACTTGCGCGATCTGCTCTTCGGGGCAGGCGGGACGGACCAGATGGCGGAGATCTCCACTTGGGTAGAGGTCCTCGAGCAGCTCGTGTGGTTCGTGCCGCCCGAGGGGAAGGGCCAGAAGAAGCTGCTCGTAGACCATGTGAAGGCGTCCATCGCGTTCCATTCGGCGGCGGCGAACTACGTGGGCATCGGTGCAACCGCTCAGGAGCGTCTGGCGATCGACGTGAAGTGTGTGAAGCTCCGCGGCCTGCATGGCCAATGGCTGAACTTGGAGAGGGAGTGGTCCAAAGTGCAGGCTGCGTTCTTGGACACCGTGAGTTTCAACGGCGTTCGAGGCCAGGTTGAGGCTCTTTACCGCGCTGCGGCCGAGAGCTACGACGTCGGCTACCAGGAGAAGAAGGCGATCGTGGCTGCCCTGCTGGCCAGCGAGATCAAGGCTGGCGGCCCGTCAGTGCTCGATGGCGCGGGCGGCGTGACGGAGAAGGGCAAGACATGGGGTGATAAGCTGAAGGCCGACGCTTCCTTCAAAGCCATCGTCAAGGCTGCGATGGTGACGATCATCACCAGGAGCCCTGACGTGATCGACAAGATCACGAAGGACCTCACGACCGCGTATGAGGACATGGTCGACTTCGCCCAGACATTCAAGGTGCATCCAGACGATGAGCTGATGAAGAAAACGCTCGAGACGATCATCAGGCTGAAGTGCTCCACGGCGGAGTGCAGGATCTTGGCAGAGATCGAGGCGTCACAGGACGAGGCCGCGCTGAGCTCGTTCGTCGTCAAGCAGCAGGCGGCCTCGAAGAAGGCTCCGTACGCGTACAGCCACCTGATGCATCCAGCACTGGCGAAGGTGATGGAGGCCTGCAAGGCCATGGAGTTCACCAAGTAGGTGCGCTCGAGCCGCGGCGCCCTCCGCCGCTGTTGGAGGAGGGCTGGATGGAGGTAAGAGGAGGGTGGAACGAGGTTGAGGGCGACGGAGGGCGCTGACTGACGATGAGGGCGCGGGCGGGGGGGTACACCGCCTGAGGTACGAACCAGACGAAGACGCAACGTGGGGGAGGGGTGGGAGGGCGCGGGACATCGAGGGCGACGGCGGTGAGGGAGGAGGAGGATGCGAGGATGAAGACAACAACGAGGACGACGCGTAGGATGAACTCGGGGAGAGGGGCGGCACAGAGAATTGCGACCAGGATGGGGTAACCGATGGGGGTCGCGCGAAGCGTTTGTGCGCTCGTGCAGCCCGCGTTCATCGGAGATCCATCCTGGTCGCGATGGTCCGCCGCGCCTTTCCTTGAGTTCATGCTACTCGTGCGCTCGTACGCTGGTAGTTGCTACAGCCGCGGGCGGCTGGCGACGGCGCCGAGGAGCAACGTTTCCCGTGCTGCGGAGACGCCAGCGTCCCTGAGCTTCCGTCTCCGTCTGGCCCTCCGCCTCCTCCTGCTGCTGCTCCTCCTCCTCGTCCTCCTCCTCCCCACCTCTCCTCCTCCTCCTCCTCCCCTTCCTCCTCCTCCTCCTCATCATCATCATCCTCCTCATGGCCGCCGAGCTTGCCACGTGATTGTTCTTATGGTTGCCATGGTGCTCCCACCCCAGAGGCCCCTTCATCGTCGCGTGGTCGTCCTCACTTTCCTGCCTCAACCTCCCTACCCTCGCCGCCTACTTCCGCTTGCCTTGTTCGTCATCCTCCTAGCGCCCCGCGCCCTCGAGAGGGCGTCGGGGCGCATGCCACGCCGCCCGCTGCGCCGCAAGTGCGCTATCGCCCCCGCCCCCTTGCCTCGCGCCCAAGGCGCGCGCGTCGGCGACGCCGATGGCGCCGTCTCCCAAGTGCACGCGAGTCGTCGATGCCGACTTGCCGCGCCCGAAATGGGGCAGCCCCCCCTTGCCGCGCCGCCCAAGTGGCGGCGGGGCCAGAGCCAGCAGCCGCGGCTGCTTCAGAGCCCCTCGCCGCCGCCGCCGACGACTTGCAGGCTGGCTGCGAGGGACCGCGCGGCGGGTCTCTGCCGCGGTCCACCGCGACCTAGGAGGCCGACGCGGCCGTGGACAAGGCGCGCTTCGCGGCCATCCAGGCCCGCGCGTGCGCCGAGCACGCGGTCCACTGGGCCATGGAATATTGCGAGCAGGCGGCCGCCGCGGAGGCCAAGGCGGCCGAGGCCCGCCGCAGGGACTTGTGGCTGGAGCGCTAGGAGCAGTTGGCGGCTGCCTCCTCAGACGCCGCGCTCAGCCTCGCCGAGGCCGAGGCGATGGCGGCGGTGCTGCGCCGCTGACCCCGCCGATGGGCCTTGGGGTCCTACGCGGGGCGGGGAGTGCGAGGGTGGCAACAGGGTTGGGATGGCGGGTGGCGAATGCGGCTGGGGAACAATAGGTGTCTTCATCGGTTCCCTCCTTGTCCTTGCTCCCCACGGTTCCTCCACCACCTCACCACGCCCGTTTCCTTGCCCTCCCCCCTCTATCCGTCGCAATTTTGGCTCTTCCGCTGGCCCGCCGTTGGCGCGCCTTTGCGTTGGCCTGAAGGCTTGCGAGCCCGCTGCTTTCATGAAGCGGGGGTCTCGGGGTCCCAGCGTAGACGCTGGGGCCTTGGTCCAGGGGGGTCGCGGCCTGAATCGTTGAAGTGTGGTTGCATCGTGCAACCAGCGGTTGCACTTTTGCGCTAATCCTTTGCGCGCGGCGGCGGTTTCTGTTGGCGGCGGGGGGATTGGCAGAACGCCTCCCACTTCAACGCAGGCCTGTTCGGCTGCAGCCGCCGCGCGTGGTTCAGCGCGTTTGAAATGGGTAGCGCGCGGGGTTGTTTTGCTTCGCTTCATGTGGCGGCACGGCCGCTTGGGGTACGAGCGTTGGTCAGAGCCGCCATGGGGCTACGATGCGCTATCGTTGCGGCCAGTGGCAGGCGCAATGGCCAGAGCGCGTTCGCGCGGCCTCGCAACGTTTCGCGATGCCGCGCGCGCGGCTTGAGTGCTAAAGCCTTTTCACAGAGACAATTCTTTCGCATCGGACAATGTCGCTCGTATGTCGAGCGTAAATACGTTGCGGGTGGGACAAACCTCCTCGACCTCCGAGCCTCTATGCATGTCGTAGGGACAAACGCATATGTAATTTTTAAGACAATTTTGAGCTATTTCGAAGATTTCCCCCCAGGGGCCTCAAAGGGGGCCCGTGACATCTGAAGCGCAGCTACGCTTGACGTCAGTGCCATGATCATGAATCGGATGGCAGCGTTTTGCTCGCGGATGAATCGGATGGCAGCCCCCCTCCCCCGCGCCCGATTCGGCGCAGCCCCGCGTGGTCACCGCGCGCGGCCACTGGGGCCTGTCTTCGGCGCCAAATCCAGCAGACGCCGGCACGGCGCAGGAAAGCTTGGCACAGCTTGGCCACGCGACGAACAAGTAGATGCATCACTCATACCTCATACGCGGCAGTTTCCTGGGGCTTCTGCGTTGGCGCAGTGCTAGCACCTTCCTTCCCAGGCTCTCAACGCCTGCAGCCCTGGCTGTGGTCTTTGGATGTGATCGCGACGGTATCTTGCACTCATTGCCTTTGCACAACAACGCCGGCTGGCCGCGCTGGCGCGGTCGCCGTGAAATTCTCTCATTTGTGAGTGCCCTCCCCTCTCCACTCTTTCCGCGGGCGCCTTGCCTTCGCGCGCCCCCTTCTGCATCCGAACAATAATTTTAACAAGCGCACCCGACTACTGCGAGCGTCCGCGCGGATTGCCGCTGCCGCGCTGCGAAGCGGCGGGCCTCGTGTCCTCGCATAATCTGCGCGGTCCGTCGCCAACTGAGGCGGCATTGGCATCGTGTTTTAAGGGTGCCTTCCCCGATCCATGGACTTGGTGCCCACGCGCCAGATCCACGGATCCCTAATCCATGTTGGTGTGCGCCCCGATACATGGTGGCGTCGCAAGGCGCGCGAGTTGCCCGCGCAAGGTCGCGCCAGCGTCTGCGCCTTCCAAAAGGCGTTCGAGGGGGGCGCCCGGACCCCGCCCGATCGGCAGGCCGATAGCCGAGCTATAGCCCGATTGATCCTGGGGGTAGGGTCGACCCTTTTTTGATATTGGCATCGTTTTGTCACGACGGGCGATTTTGTTTTGGTTCGGCCCCAGGGGCCCTCGCGGATCGATCTGGCTTGGAGAGCGCCGCAGAATGATGAGGTCCAGGGCTTTGGCCGTTTTTCGGTTGAACGGTGTTGCATGTGTGTTGACGTCGGATCGCAGAGCAGGAGGAAGAGGAGCAGGACCATAAACTCAACCAAGATGCATCAGCGAAATTGCGACACGGCCCCCCGTCCCAAGTCCCCTCCTCACACGTCCATGCAAGTTGCCCCTTTCACTGCATGAAGCGCCCCTTTTGGAACATCAGCGCGGCTGCGCCTGTCATTGCGGCGTAGCTCTTGCTTTGAAGAAGAGTTTCTTTGCATGTGTTTAGAGAAAGCCTGAGGAGGATGAGGGGGATGGGGAGGAGGAGGAGGAGGAAGAGGATGAGGAGGAAAAGGAGGAGGACTGTAGTGTAGCGCTGATTCCTCCGAGGGCAGGCATGGCGCTGCAAAAGTCAGAAAGGTTACGTCGGCCCGCCGTTCTTGCAAATCTGTGCCACCGAGGGAATGTCAACGTTTTGCTGACGATGGCACGCAAGCCATATGGCGCACTCGAAGTTTGTGGGTGGCAAGCGCACTCCGTATGCCTTATGGCGGCAGCCTCTGCCAGTTCGAATTTGCCAGTCTGGTATCCGGATCGTATACTAAGGCATGATTTGATTTGACTGTCCTGAACATTTGGGATTTGGGTGGGGGTTGGCGAAGAGATCCGGGGAGGTTTCCCGACTGGGGCGGTCTGAAGTGGCTCGTCTGGAAGGGTTGTGGCCCCCCCTTCTCCATGAAAGTCAGGGGTGCCCACTCCATCCGACGGTGCGCACAACGTCCTCCTCTTCCGTAGGGTAATGGGACGACGACGACGACGATTAGAACAGGACGAGGACGAAAACAGGACAGGGACAACGGCTGCGGCGGCGAGGTCGGCGGCGACGAGAGCCCGCCAAGAAGTGCAACCGTGTGATCTCCTTCCTCGGCGGCAAGGCAGCCGGCGGCGGCCCGCGGGCTCGGGGCCCCCGCGCCCCTCCCCCCTCATCCCCCTCCCCCTCCTCCTCCACCTCCTCCTCTTCCTCCTCCGCCTCCTCCTCCGCCTCCTCCTCTTCCTCCTCGTCCTCCTCCTCCTCCTCCCCCCCTCCTCCTCCTCCTCCTCCTCCACCTCCTCCTCCACCTCCTCCTCCTCCTCCTCCTCCCCCTCCTCCTCCTCCTCCTCCTCCTCCTCCTCCTCTCCTCCTCATACTCCTCCAGCTCCTATCAGAAGTCGGCCCCTGGACCTGTTAAGGGGTGCGGCCTGGCCCGAAGCGCTTCCTTTCCTGGTTCCCAGGTCTCCAACGGGATAGTTTTTTTTTTGCTCCTCCCAAACAAGACGCTGCTATCAATCGGTGTAAGTCCAAACGTGACACTGCTATCAATAGTGGGAGGTGTGTAAAAACGAGACTCTGCTATCAATACTGGAAGTGTGTCGAAACGACACACTGCTATCAATAGTGGGAGTTGTATGAAAACGAGATTCTGCTATCAATACTGAGCTGCATTAAAACGAGACACTGGTATCAATAGTGGAAGTTAGTACTATTATTACTAGTAGTAGTACTATTATTATTAGTATGATTATTCTTATTAGCATTATCATCATTATTATTATTGTTATTATTATTATTGTTATTGTTATTATTATTGTTATTATTATTATTATTGGTATTATATATAAACACAGCCTGGAATATATTCTCGACTTCGTCCTTCGGCGTATTCTATTGTCAAGTCGGGCCTGTCCCTCTACAGGGGGAAGATTCAAACATAGTCATTCTGAGACGAAGCTCCAAGATGGCCAGACGGGATTTTTTTCACGCTACCCTCGGCTCGGGCAGCACGCCGATCGGAAGGTTTCACTCGCCGCTGTCGGCGAGAGCCTGGGCCCAAGCAGCAGCGAGAGGCACGGGCCCGACAAAAACACCCCATCAAAAACGGGGGGTCGGGATGGGAAGCTAGAGCCAAAACGTTATGGACATCTATTCTGCATCTGCTCCGCACGCTGCCCCACCCCCCCCCCCAGTCTCTCTAGGCCCGAGGGGGGGGGGGGAGGTTTAAGCGCTCGGGGCCCCTAGACCCAGAGCGCTTCACACACGGCCTGTACCTATAGCTCTCTAAGAAAGCCCGTTAACAAACATGTATTCTGAGACGGAGATCCAAGATGGCCAGACGGGGTCTTTTTCACACTACCCTCGGCTCGCGCAGCACGCCGATCGGAAGGTTGCATTCGCCGCTGTCGGCGAGAGCCTGGGCCCAAGCAGCAGCGAGAGGCACATGCCCGACAAAAACACCCCTCACCCCGCAACCTCGGGTTCTCACTTAAAGACTGGGACTGGGGGGGTGGGTGCGTCAGCACCGATGATATAATGAGAGAAGAGGAAAGAGAGAAAGGGGCAACGGTGCCTAGCACGCCGCCGCGTCTCAGGCTTCCGGATCCACGGGCTCCATGGCCTGGCCGGCGTCAGATCCTGCGATATACGACAAGCCCCGCGATGCTGCAGATCGCCATGGGCTCTGAGTAGGGATGCTCCTCAGCGTCGAGCTCAGATCGTGAAGGGCCCTGCGGCCCGCGTCTTTGATCTTTGCAGGTAGCCGTGCGTCATGAACGATAAGAGAATGTGGCTTCGCGTACCTTGCCATCGACTTGGCTTGTGTCCACCGTCCGCGTCTCTGAAGTTCTTGAATTGAACGTCTCTGGTGCAAGGTATCGTAACTAGGTCCGCTGTGTCTCAACGTATGCATCGGTCCGATCCACTCGAGTCCGAACTTCGATTGAACACCTCTCCAAACTGAAATAGCTTGGGCAGCTGTGGTGTTGAAGACTTTATCGGTTGGCTCGATCTGCTTGACACGCTCCGCCAAGATGTGTGAGAGAAGACCACTGTCGATCGCCACTCCCTGTTCCTGGCCTGTCTTGACGCTTTCACCTCGGTGTCTACGTCCTAGAAGTAGCGCAACTTTGATCGAACCAGCTGCATGCTGAGTGCCATCACTTGGGAGGTCCTTGAAATTCATTTTGACACTGGCATGAACGTCTTCAGCTCTCAACTGCAACCAATCTTGTTCTCGAAGTTAACAGTCGTAAGCAGCAAGACAGGCTATCCCTTCGTCCACGTGGCCTGCTTTGATCGCTTGGGATGCGATGAAATAGATTGCTTCTGCAGAGGCTGGACCACCTTCCCACGACTCTTGGATTTTTCCCAGCTGTGCAGGGCACGCAAGGAAATCGGCAGCTCAGGCTTCCACTCTGGAAACAGATGGACCAGTCCATGGTATAGTCGAACTCCTCTTGGAACAGATGCCCTCTCCACGAAGCACAGGTTGTCTAGCTCCGCCGCTAGGATGGCGTCGCGCTCGGCCGCTGTAGCGAAAGGAAGCCTCTTGAGACGAACTTTCGCGAAGAAGGGTTCCACCTCCTTGATGTAGCTCACGTTCGTGTCGTCCTGAACTGCGTGAACGAGAAGTCGCAGAGGTACCTCCAGCGCGCCCGAGCCCAGGCTAGTTCTCGACACTGGGGGCTCCCGCGCTGCATTCTCGAAGGCGAGGGGGCCCTTCTTGTTTTTGGGAACGCGGGCTCGTTGCTTACCTTTCTTCTTGGCTGTCTTCTTGGTGGTCACCGCTGCCTCGAGCGCTCCTGCGAACATCCCCATGTCGTCAACCGCTGGCTCGTCGTCGTTGTCGAAGGTGTGGTCGCTTTCAAAGTGGAAGTTCTCGTTCTGGTCGTTAGACCTCGGGTCTGCGGTGGCTGTGACCCTGGCCTCTGGGGCAGAAGCTAGAATCAGGATCGTCATCGCAGATGCCAGGCCAGGTCGCAGTCGTCGTGCATGCCCCTGATCGCCAGCATGTCCCCGAAGAGTCTCTCGAACTCGAAGTCGCTGTCCATCACGGTCCTCTTCTGCTCGGACTTGGTCTTGGTGATCTCGGCGCTGCCTATCTCCTCGCCTCTCGACGGGCCGTCGGCAGGGTTCATGTCCGTGGGGGGTCCATCTCAGCGTCAATCTGATACCGGTGGCCAGCGTGATCGCACCGATCTTCTTTAGCTGAGTCATCAAAGGTCGCGAGGAGCTTCGCATCTTTCTGACTGCTCCCACCGTGTGAATAGAACCCGTGTAATACCCTCATATATACTCCTTGTCCTCACCTCTCCTGCGCCTGGCCGTTTGGGCTCAGGTATTGGGACTTCCCAAGTACTCTTGGGACAGATCGATCAGACTTTTGATCGTGCAGGAGGGAAAGACATCCATCTATCCCTCCTTCCCTCTACCAACGGATCAGGGGTTCTGTGCCCTTGTACTTCAACCCCATACACAGGTTATCAGCCCTTTAAAGCTCACCTTTCATCGAACCGCACGCTGCGACCTCGCACGCGGCCTCGATGGAACCCAAGCGGCGCATGCGCCGCAAGGGGTCCATCGGGGCCTCGCGTGCGAGCTCTCCGACGGCGCGACGGCTCGGTGATGAGTTGGAGAGCCTTAGTGCGGACTGTGTTGGTGTCCCAGGCCCCCCCCCCCCCCCAGCTCCGACGGGCCCGAGGCGCGGCTAGCTGCTGAACTTCACCGCAGCGCCGCCCGCGGGGGGACAGGAGAAGGAGTAGGAACAGGAAGGAAGGAGTTCCACACGCCTACCTTCGATCCCCCATCCCGTCCTCTGTCGGGAGCAATCCCAACCGCGCCAGGCGAAAAGCCTTACTGGTCCTGACACTCCAGGGCGCTTTCGCGCTAACCGCCGATGGGCCTCAGGTGCTGGTACTCCCAGCCCTGCGACCGCCCCCGTTGCGGAGCACGTAGCCACCTTCGAGGAACTCAGTAGACCAGTGGCGGCACAGCCGCAGACGCAGCACCCCAAGGTATCATCGGATGAGACACCACACACACATGGTCCGAGTCGCAGCTCGTCCGCGCGCAACCGCCGCGGAGCCCCAGGCCCATGCGGCGAGAGTAGGTCGAGCCCGCGCGCTGCCTCTCAGAGGCCATGCACTCCCCGTGACAGGGGACACAGGGAAGCTGACGCTCCCCACCTCTCCATCTCAGACGACCAGCTGGCGGAAACGTCCGCCGCAGGTGAAATAGCTGAGCTCAGAGACCAGGTTGGAACCTTCGTGTCCAGACAATACTCTGGACTATTGCAGAGCGTTCAGACGAACGCCGCCGATACTGCAGCCATACGCCACGATCTGGACGGCGCCTTAGGGATCATTGATTCCAGGATCGCCGAAGATCGACGCATCATAGGTGAACTGCAGTACCAGGTTGATCGTGAGGTGTCACACTCAGGTGAACGAACGGCGATGGTCGAGAACCTGCGCAACTACCTCGCGCAGATGGAGCAACAGCTTGTGCTCGTACGCGACACAGGCGTTTCAGCAGTCAGGATTTTACATGATGAGATCCACGACCAGCTCCGCAACCGACCAACACCAGCCGAGGCCACCGACCTTGGCGACGTTCAGTCTCAGATCAATGATTTTCGATCTTACCTAGATCACACTACGGCGACGCTTCGCAACGAAGCACACACCAACTCGTCGAACCTGATCGACATGTTGCAGCGTACTGAGAGAGTCATCACTCAAAGGCTTGATGCGACCAACGCTGTCGTGCAGCCACTCGCTAACCGGATCTCTGAAATCGAGCAGCGTTTCCCTGATGTGCAGGACGCCCTGGCAGAGTTGCGTGTCGGACGAGCCCAGACTGGCCAGCTGGATTCTCCTCCCACGGTTTACGATTTCGCCCGCCTCACTGACAGGTTGCAGGAGGTTGGGAAGGCGGCGGACCACACGCAGTTGGAGCTCTCCCAGGTTATTCGTGAAAGAGATACTGAGAAGGTACGTGTTGAGGGTCGCCTCGCACGTCTGGAAAGCGAGCTGGAGGCACAAAGCGCCCGTCTCCGAGCATACGAGCAACGACTCGATCGGTATTCACAACGTTCTCGGGATACTGATGAGTACACACGCCAAAAGGTGGCCCAAATACACGAAGACATGACGAGCTGGACGAATGAGCTGATCGACCACACCAACGACACCAATCTCCACCTTCGACCTGCAACCGACCTGCACAGGCCGACGGCAGCGTCCGCCGAAGCACCACAAGCTTCTGCAGGACAACGACGACGTACGTCACCAGGAGCAGCCTCCGCGGCAGCTTCTGCACAGACACGCCATGTGTCTCCTGCGCGCACAACCAACTACTGACGGTGCACCGATACCCTCACAACCACTGTCTGCGGTTTCGGTCCATACTACAACTCCCATCAAGGAGTCAGACACCCTCCGAGTCCCTGTCTTGCCTAAGATCACGCAGCTGCTCGAGTGGCAGCAAAAAGTACGGAAGAACTTTGGGGCCGCCTCAGGGCGACCATCCAAAGCATACGCCTTCCGATGCGTGGCTGAACAGCCCGAATGTACATTCGAGGACTTACGAGACAGTGGAGACTTTGAGAGCATCGATTGCAAACTCGCTACCGCTCTGAGCGACATCTTATCCTCGGACTTGCGCTACCAAATCAGGCTCATCGAAACCAGAGAGCACAAAGCAGGACGCATGCTCAAAGGGCGCCAGATTTACTGGCATATCCTACAGTCCTACAAAGTGACAGGGGTTGATGACGACCTGCACGACTTTGAGCGCCTTAAAGAACTAAGGATGAGAGATGACGATTTGCAACGTTTTATTACTGACTGGGACGCTTTACTCTTGGAGTGCCGAGAAGCACCCGATCCAAAGATCTTGGAATCTCTGTTTCGTACACAGATTCGGAGACATGCCTGGATGAAACAAGACATGTACGAGTACCAGCGCATGAAGATCAGCGACCCGAATCGTACCTACGATTGGCTCCGACAGCGTGTCCTGGACATACTGGAGTTTAAACAATTGGAGAATAATCAAAATAAGTTACGGTACGAACATGAGACACGTTCTCAAGTCAACGTGTGCGCTGCCTGGAAGAAAGGCAATTGTCGCAATGGTGAACGGTGCAAGGCTTTGCATACATCTTCCAGGGATTGGAAGAACAACAAATCTTCCAGAACATCGACGGCTGGTGGCAACTCCCGCCGCAGCATGTCCACTCCTGCGAATCGCAAGAAGCCAGCATCGAAACCATGTTGCTTCGATTTCGCCAGGCGCAACACATGTACCAGAGGCGACAAGTGCAACTTTCCACACGTCGCACAGCGTAAAGATTTCGCACAGAATAAGTGCCCAACGGGGCGATACATGCAAATATGCTCATCTTACACCTGGTGCGAAGACTCCCGAGCGAAGCCCGAGTCGACCACGGACCTCCAGTCAGGATAGCCGTGGCCGATCACCATCCCGCGGATCAGGAAGCCAACGTTCTTCACAACGCGGGGGGGTCCGCTACGCATGCGACTCACGCCATGGACGTGACAACCGACGCCAATACGACCGATCTCGTTCAACATCCAGGGGGTCCCCAGACTCTCGCAGTCAATCGAGAAGTCGATACGACAGATCTTCGAGATCTACTTCCCGAGGGCGAGACAATCGTAGCGGCGGACGCGGTAGTCCACGCGACCGTGATAGATCATATGGCAGTGACAAAGGACGTGGCAGACGTTCCCCGAGCCACGGTTCGTCCCGTGGCTCACCCCACGCTAGAGCACGTTCTCCTGCCAACTTTCGACGTTCACGCCGTTCCGACCGCAGTTGCGCCATCCGTGACAAGACCCTCATGGCCAACACTAAGGCCACAGCGACATCTACCAAAACACGTCGTCGGATACGCTTCGACATACGTAACGTGGAATACTATTTACATACCGTATCTGGCAGGACCAGATTGGATAAATGGAAGGAGATGCCGAACGAGGGTGACATTGTCAATGTACCAGACCCGTTACCACAACGATGGTGGGATCAAAGTGCGGACGCCCTACGAGAATGTCAAAAGGAGGCACAGCTATGGCACGACGACTTATATGACTACCGGCACAATAAAGAGTCGGTGGCCACACCAACTGCGATCCAAAAATATGACGACACTGTTAAGCAGTCATCAAAGACAGCCCAGACGAATACAACGACAATGCAAGTCGACCCACCACGCTCGACTGCTGCATTGACACGATCTTGGGTTCTCGACAGTGGTTCTGCTCATCATAGTCAGGGAAAACATGAACTGACGCAGACCGAATCGGATCGCATATCTATTCGCGAAGAGCATATTCTGGAAACCGCCAATGGTGATCGTACTGTCAACGAGCACTACGACATACGGCTACCCGAGGTTGGCTTACACAGTTCAGCCCTTGCCTTGCCAGACTGTCCATCTTGACTATCAGTTGGGAAATTGATCGAGGTTGATGGCTTTCGGCAGCTTTGGGATCCTGAGCTGGGCTACTTGCTTCAGGATCCGGGGGGCCAATGGTATAATATTCCAGTCAACAATAGAGTTCCAGAATTACGACTCGACGACCTGACACTGACACCACCACGCCTATGCACTTCGTCGGCGCCCCGACGTCGTCAGCGCAAGCGTTCATCCGCCCGCTGCAACGACATTTGTTGGCGCTGCAAAACTACAGAGCCGTCAACCACTGTAGAAGAGCTACGGCCCCACATAGGGACCTGCCCCAAGAGACCACATGTCGGAGAGGGAGGGGGAGCACGGACCACCGCGGTCGAAGAACCTTCCGACACAAACACAGACGAGCCTAACGTGGACACACCCACCGACTCGCCTACGTCTCAGGCGCAGTGTCCTCCTCCACAATGCGGGGGGCTAGTAGATATAGCTCAAGCAGATAACGACATACCGACAGACGTCCACACGAATGCATCACGACAATGATCGAGTTCTTCCCAACAGACAGAAGAAACCGATCGACCCGATGCATTACATGACTCACAGCCCAAAACATCCTGACTGTGAGATTCGTTCTCGCACGATGGCGCAGAATGCCCCGTGTCGACGACAGCGCAAGCCACATGCACCGGCAGACCCCGCCGACGAGGATAACGCCTACGAGGCTTTTGTCCCGAAGAAGTTTGGCGAGGCTTTAACTGCCGACCATGTCGTCCTGGCCAAAGACGATGCCGCAGACAAACGCGGCGACAAGTATGCACTTGTTGTCCTAGACAGATACACCGGCATCTTCATGGCCTACCCAGCACTACACAAAGACGCAGCTACCACAAAGGGATCCTTTCAACAATTCATCGCCGCAAACGATGACGTGAAGCACATCTATACAGACAACTCTGGAGAGCTTCAGAAGGCTTGCCGCCAACTGGGATGGAGACACGACACGAGTACGCCACATCGTCCGCGCGCGTCGTCAAAACTGTCATTCTCGGTACGAGAGCTGTGTTACATATGTCTGGTTTGGGACACGAATGGTGGAAAGAGGCCTTGCAAGCCTTTTGCTGTGGACACAATTTTGTGCATACATCCACGGGCGTTGCTGCCCTCAATGAGGAACATGCAGATAAGACAGCTCATGAAATACGATTTGGCGAAAGCTTTCCCGGGCACTACGTACCATTCGGTGCTCGGATCTTCTGGACATGCCTCAACCCCGAGATTAACAACGAGACTGCAAAGTTTAAAGAAAATACTCGGGAAGGGTTATTCATGGGTTACCACTTGCACTCTGGTGGACGATGGTCAGGTGACTACCTTGTCTTGGACACGGCTACATACGCCAAGAATCCTGATGGTGAACTGCGTCACGTGCACAGAGTCAAAGACATCATCATCCCTGATGGCAAGTTCACCTACCCAGTGAAAGAAGGTACTCTACGATATCATAACCCTGAGGCACACGACGAGGTCAAGGCATCCACTTCTCGCCCCTTGGGTGATAACCCAATGCCCGATCCTCCACTTTCCTATCCTAAAGAATGGGATGACCCATCTATGATGGGAACGGAAGACAACGCCGCTGGTATCCAAGCATCGGCCTCTGAAGTTGCTGCACCAGCGCCGGAGCCCGACTACTGGGAACAGCGTGGATATTGCGTCATCAGACATATTCGTACTCCACGCAAGAAATTGTTCATCCCGACGGACGACGTCATGAACATACCTGTACCTGTTGATCAACTCGACGTGACACGAGATTTCAAGACGACTTCTACTTTTGAAGGAGAAAGTGACTTTCGCGATGTTTGTGACGGTGTCAGCGCCAACGACCACAGAGAGTTAAGCGAGCCGTGGACAGGCGCGATTCGAGTCTATGAGCTTCCAAAAATAACGCCAGACGGCAAAATGATGGTCCGCGGACGCGAAACACGTATACAGACTACTACACGTCCTGATCACACTCTTCCCGAGCATTGGAAAACACTACCTCGTGGACAACAGAAGAAGGAAATCGAATACGCCGACGACGTTAAACGAGCTCGTGAGATTCGTGACCGAGCTGCACTACGAGTGTGGACAAGACAGGACAAACAGGTCAACAATTTCCGTACCACTGCATCCAGCGGACCCACATGGAATACTGTGGAACGACGGATTACATACGACACTGACAATGGCGACGTCATCCGCGACGAAAACGTCAAAGGCGTGACGAACAAAGAAATACTGTATGCCAAATTACCTGGTGGGCCACGTGACATTACTACGGTACTGTACTACCGCCAATCACCACAACAGCACGATGGAGAAGAACGTGCTTTGGTACTTGTGGATAGTGAAGGAACCGACTTTGGGACCATGAACCCGCTCATACGCCAGTTCACCCAGTCGGTAGCAATACCAACTATGCCACGTGAGACCACCTACACACCGGCACACAGAGACAACATACCCGATTCCTCATGGTCACGCCCGGCCCTAGTTACCAGAAGCCTGAGTCAGAAAGAAGTTGCCGCAGAACCACGTGCACAAGAAGCCCTACGAAAATAATACGAGAGATTGGAAAAGAAACAAACGTGGATGTTGGAGACCGTTGCAGAAAAAGCTGATATTGAGCCACAAGCTATCCGCACTGGGACGAAAGTTCATTTCTTCAATATTTTGGAGCTATCTTCAGTCAAACACGAGGAACTTCCACCTGATCTACGTAAATTCAAGGGCAGAGTGGTGGTTCAAGGCAATACAGGCAAAGATGAAACTGGCTTGGCCGCAATATTCGCCGACGCCGCTTCCAGTGCTTCGCATATTGAGGCTTCCAAACTTTGCGACGCTACTGCATTATTGCCACAATATGCGGGAGAACAAAGTGATGCACCTGGAGACTACACACAGGCATTATTATACGGCGACGGACGAATCGATCCAGTTGATACTTGGATTACCATACCCTGGAATGCGCCTCCAAGCGCGCCCAGGGACCAGGGTCACGTCGGAAACGATCCGACTCGCCGAGGACTTCGCGATCCAAATCGCCCGCGTCCTCCGGGTCGGTTGCCAGACCTACTAGTGTGCTCAATGCACGGCCACGATCATCCAGCCCAGCAAAATCGGTCGACACGACATCTACTACGACAGATCCCATACCAGTCACATACGATGACCTACCTGACGCCGAAACTCCTGTCATTGAGGACACCTCCTTCAATGATTCAGATTATTCCGACGAGGGCATCCTTGGCCAGGACGCGGCGAGTGTACTAATGAAGATCCTCTACTTGGCACGTTGCTGTCGTTTCGATATTTTACATCCAGTATGTATGCTGGCCAGAGAAATTACCAAATGGAATACTACGTGTGATAAACGTCTACATCGGTTGATATGCTACATCAAAACAACGCGCATACATTGTTCGCACGGATGGATAGGTGATTCGCCAGACAAGTTATCCATCATGCTCTTCACTGACGCCTCGTTCGCTGATTGCATTACATCATCCAAATCCACTACCGGCGTTTTCGCCGCGCTTGTTGGACCCAATACGTTCTTCTTCCCAGTCAACGCTGTATGCAAGAAACAAACGGTTGTGTCACACTCATCTACTGAATCCGAGATCGTTGCTCTTGACTCAGCACTACGACTGGAAGGATTACCACTACTCTCATTCTGGGAAGCCGTGGTGGGAATTGCCAAAACATGCAAAGAGAAGAATACATGCCTGAGCTGCCATCGACACGCCGACCCGGCAATGTGTTCGACGTTGGCAGCCAAAAAGAAGCGTAAGCCATCGCCTCGCAAGGCACCCCCTACACGGGGATCTTCTCCTAGCCGTAGGCAACTACCGCTAAATACGGAATTACACACGCCTCCAAAGAGACGTACAATATCCCATGAGGGTAGAGTATTGCACGTGGATCCAGAACCGGCTCAAGAGATTAGTTCTCCCAAAGTGCGTCTTATCGTCCTCGAGGATAACCAGGCCGTGATCAACATTGTCCAAAAAGGACGTACACCAGCACAGCGTCATCTTCATCGTACTCATCGTATCAACCTGGATTGGATATGCGAGACATGCCAACTCGAACATATCGAGCTCAAATACGTAGGTACAAAGGAGCAGATCGCAGATATGATGACCAAACATTTCGAGACGAAGAAAGCAGACCTCTGGAGGGATCTTTTGGAACACTCGCTCATCTTTCCCGCTACCCCGATACAGTGTCCTCCAAAGAAACCATGGAAACCACTGCGAGGGCCTCGGAGGCCCGATGGTTTACCTCATGTTGCGGAGCCTCCAAAACTGGATGGATGCCCGGAAGTATGCAAAATATTACTTGCAGAAAAAGAAAGATGGGGCGAAGTAGGATCAGAATGTGGATTTCGGTGTGTGGGACAAGCCAATCACGAGGGAATATGCGCATGCATGTACCACATTGGCGTACCGGCCGCAGCTATTGCGTCGCGCACACCTCGTTCACGCGCACGTTGCCCGCACGGTAGACATCCCCGCCATCCTCCCTCGCCTCCGCAAGATGCAGAGAGATTTAGGACATTACTTATACGTTCATGCCGCAGCAATTTTACGACTCGAGCTACAAAGCTTACAGGCATCCTGTTCGCCGCGTGCGAGGCGAAAATAAGCGGGATCGGTTCTAATCCCGATACCCCCATCCACGAGATGGATCAGGCACAGCCGCTCAACCTCATCGGCTGGCCCATCGGCTACGACGTTGAGTACGACTCGAACGCCAAGGACGACGACCGCGTGGGCTTCACGTACCACGCTCAAACTGGCCGTCCTCGTGATCCTGATGATGGTTACATATACATACATCAACGGCGTGCTGATCGCAGTGGAGAGTTTGATCTCCGCGTACCCGACGAATCCACTATTCGAGAAATTACCCGCTCTGCGTCCGCCGACGTCAAGAGTTGGATCAATGACACGAGTGGATCAGTCGGCGGCGACGCCAACTATGACTACAGCACGTTTACGGCTACACCGTGGCTGTCATTCATGCGGGCTATGTGTATGTTTTCCAGTCTCTTCAATCGTAATCCGTCTGTACAAGACAGTGTTCGTGGTCTGCATGATCATTTGAACGCGGTGATCCCAGGAACGCACCGCAAGTGCCCACCAGAAAACTTTACGACGATGATATTGAAAACGGAGTGGATGATAAGTCAAAACGATTGGTCCAATATTGGCAGTGCAGTACTGGGACAGTATGCCGAGGACAGCATTCAGGATACACAAATCTACTATTCAAATGGTCTTTATGCACCATCCGATGTATACAGCAATGGATTGATAACTCCATGCTATGCTCCTAAACTTGATCGTACAAGGGCCAAGTTACCTACACGCCCACCTGGCGTAGCCAGGACATCAGATACATCTGGACACATCGGCCACATTTTTGATGATAATTTGGTCACCAACATGAGAGCATTTCCCGACCTTAACCAGACAACCAAATTTCGCCGCAAGCTCACCACATGGCTGACGGCGCGCGGAGGCTTCGGAGGTATCGGATCATACTCCAAGACGGTGGCAACATCATCCGATCATCCAGAAGGCTGGGTGGCAATATCAGATCATGACGGGGATATGACAAGTACCTATCGTTGGCAACCATACAACGAGGGCAACGACTTCTTTGGCGAAGCCGCCGACCAGATCGACCCTGGCCTTACCCCTGGTCCTGATATTGACCCACTCGAGCTGGATCAAGCAAAGCACAGCGTTTTCGGTGGTGGTCGTTTGGTTTCTATTCTTATTTCAGGTAATGGGTGGTGTTCCCTCGTACAAGAAGACTTGAGACTACTCTTGCATCATGCATGTGGTCCATCAGGGCACGCATACAAATGGACCAACTTGTACACTGATTCAACGTGGATTATGCATCCCAAGGGAGGGGCCAAAAGTGCAAAACACAAGAAGTACCCAACTTACGGCATCGACGAGCTCAACAATGCACAGAAGCGAGAAGATCTCGCCAAGGCATCGAACGTTGCCCTTGTGCCGCTATTTATGCCGTGCCTCAATCGCGCGGAATACATGGGCGGCGCTACCCTCGAGCATTTGTCGACCATGATCCGCGACGACATCATGATGTGGGCATTCTCCTTTGGCAATTATAGAGAATGGTTTAGACAGAACGACACGCCGATAGGCCAAGATTGCGTTCGATTGCCAGAGGCTGATGGAGACACCCGCTATGGCATGGAGGAACTGCGTAACCAGCGTTTCGAAACACAAGAAACCCGTACCACAGCTATTCTCAACAACCAGTTTGAGTGCACCCTCGAGCAGCGCGACATGATCAAGATGATCCGCGATGCCAGAGGCCTCATGTTACACAGCGACAATGCCTCCATCAAAAAGTGGCGCGAGTTAAACGAGACTATCTGGAGCTACTGGGCCAATGATTTTCCTGCATATGTAAAACAAAGACATTATTGCAGGGGCCTCAATGCCATGGTGGTATGGAGCGCGAATGACATTGCATGCGCCAACCACGGACAGAACACCGTGGACATGCGTCGACATCAAAATCGTTCACCTACTGACGTATATGAGCTCCAGAACATGGAATGCGAGGGTGGCGTCCCGACGCTCATGCCAATACACGTACAAGTGGACGTATCACGTTTTGTCGATGTGATGCAGTACTTCCGCTGTCCCACAGTCATGGGTCCTTGCAAAGCAGCACAGTGGGGCGCACACCCGAACTTTGATTACCACACGAACGACCTGATCAGGATTATGCAAAATCGTGGTATTACTGTTCTTCCATCAGATCACTGGGTTGAAGCGTACGATAGGATTACCCCGCAGGCTTGGCATGCAAAACAGAACAATCATAACATGGCGATGCTTACGACACAGTTTTGCGACGCAGTATGCTATCGTAACTTCTGCGCTTTGATTCAGTCACTGCCCTCTCAACCATATCCATTCAGGGCGCCATTACTGATTCCTGTCACGGATGAGCAGGCGTACACACAGGCCAAAGAGATCATGGCTGCTCTCGACTTCAGAGAAAAGGTGACAAATGAATGGGAAAGATATCTCAGCCTCACGACGCTGATGACACAGACGGCAAGCGAAATGGCTCATTGTGCGTGGATGGCATCATGTGCCGGTGGCACACTGCCGGCATCACTGCCTGCTGACGCAGGCGACACAACGGAACCCATTCCTGGAATGCCGATATGAACACCAGCACATGATCCTCGCGAGCCAAACAAGGCTATCCCTGAAAATGATCCATTTGGTCCAGCATACGACGAACAAATTCAAGTACCTCTTACTTTTGATGAACGACTACCCTGGGGCTTGGGCATCCTGGGATTCAGTCGAGAAACAAGAGCTCCTCCACCCCAAGATCATTAAAGCGGTTGAAGATGCACATCCAGTTACTTGGGTTGTGTTCGAGCAGTTTCTACAACAGATTACCGACTTGGATGGAGATGATAACGCGACCAAATCACGACTCACTGCGGAAAACAACAGGTTGACATCTCACTGCATCGGCCCTGTTGTCGAGAACGAGCGGACCATCATAGCGTGCAAAACATTCTTCAGACAGAATGCACTAGATCGCGTGGCATTGGGATATGATCCTGATGTTCCGACGTCCGTGTGGCGTGCGGCGGCTGATGCGGAACAGCCAGCCCCACCAGGCCCATTGCCTGAGCCTTTGCAACCTGGCCCGCAATCGATAGCCGTGCCAAAGTCATCAACTCCTGGACCAACAGCAGACCAGTAGCCAGCAGATCAGCTCCCAAAAGCTGAGGCGGTACCGATCCCTGACGACGGCACTGACCTAGAGGCCATGGAGCTGGAGGCAACTCCTGCCGAAGAGGAATCTTCTCCACACGAGATGAATTCATTATCATGGCAGGACAGCTGCGAGCGTTCCATGTATGAGGACATCAGCCAGGTCGGGATGTTCGATGACGCATGCACTATTCGAGAGTGGAAGCTGCAAGCGGGCATCAAGGACGACCATCCGCACGTATGTCCAGTATTGCGGGGTACATCCGCGATCAATGGATTCGCCTGCCTGCAAAACAATGACTGGTACGAGCAACTGTTACACGATGATTGTGTGATTGCTCGCGCGCCTGATATTGCACAGTCTGGTTGCTTTCCAGAACGGAAGTGGATATCGTTACCACATTACGACGACGTACGTTATGGTCCCGAGTTATTTGATGATGAATGGCTGGGAGCAACCAAATACATGAGCAAAGACAGCACGACCATGTTACGCCACGAGATTCACTAGAAAAAGTTCCATATCAATCAATTTCACGATAGATGTATCAACATTTGGACGAAGACAACAGATCGTGAATGGAATATTCCAAGTAATTGGACATCCTTTCAGGAAATGGTTCAATGGAAATTCAAAGATCGCAATGACCACAACGGACCGTCTATGGACGCTGCCGTCTCGCACTTCAAGAAAGATGGTGAAAAAGATGGGCATCCCGATTGGAACGATTATTACCCGATCTTCATCATTCGTGCGTTCCAGAAACGTATTGATCCGCAGAAAAAATAGAATCGATATATACGCCAAACCAATCCCCGAGGGAGGTGACCCCAGCTGTTTCGATTGGAACAGCGTCCTTGCCATTCGATGTGTTGGAGGTCACAGTTGCGTTAACCCACTTTCCAAACCATGGAATATGGGCTGGGAGAGCCTACAATGGACAGACGTGAAATACCTCCACCACGGCACAGCACTCCGTGCTTGGCGCAACATCTTGAAGACAGGGATCATTCCAGGCTACGTCGATCCATCTTCTCGGAGAGACAAGCATCATAAACCATCACAGCGCGCGGAGGCATTCTTCAGTTCCAGCACATATTTAGACAATGTCCAGAAGAATCCCCACACCTCAGTAGAGTCATATAAGTTCAATCACTACAAGAACGAGGTCGAACTAGTGATCAATATGGAGATCGCCAAAGCTGGTTGCAGATTTTGGCTGGGCGCTCAAGGCGCTATCATGACAGAGGACGTGGTTCCAGCTGTGGCAGTTATCGCAATTCGCCGCCTCAAACCACATCACATGCACGGCCAGCAGATATGGCCGGACGGCCCCACATGGGACTACCCGCCATTGGCCGCGAGACCGCCATTGAGCAAGTACGATATTTGCGCCTATCTTCCTGGAGAGTTCATCGACGACCCTCCTGGGATTACACCTGCTGACACGGATCAGGACACGGAGCAGCCACGGACAACGTCAGCATCAGCACCTTCGGCTCAGCTGGGGGCAACCCCTGCTAGCCGCACATCTGGAGCCGATGCCTTGGATGAACAAATGGTCCGTGCTATGATTGCGGACACCAATCACAAAGCAGATGATAAAGAATGGTTAATTGCCCTGTCATACTGCCGAGAGGCTCTTCGACCTATTACATCAAAGATTACACAAAAAGATTGGGATCGTCGGCCTGCATTTAATGATGTTCGCATGGGTGGCTTCATTATCATTTAGAATTGGGGATCTATCAAGTGTTATCATTGTGACAATCACTACCCCAAGGGCAATCACAATACCAAGGTCCCCATGAATAAGGGCCACATATATGGCCCAATCATTCATTTCGGAGTCTTTGACAAGTTCTTCGCGGTACAGATACCTATTCTCAACTACGGTTTACGATGGGTAAACATATGGTACAATGACAAAAGCATGCCTCTCAAGGGCGTTGTCTTTGCATTACCAGTTCGTATCGACGAATATGCCATTGACCCGACATATATGAATATTGTGTTGGAAGGACCATCCTCATGCCGTGATAAAATACTTCAGCACAAAACAGATGGCAGTATGCCATATCTTGGTATGCCGAGCATTTATAGGCCACGCATTCCACGTACACCGACCAGACGCCCCGCTCCTCGGACACCCGATCCCGAAGAGCTGGTGGCCACACCTGCCGAAGATACCGCTCCTGCGGACGATGGACCTCACCAAACTGCAGGCTCATCTGATGAACCTTTGGTTGCCGTTATCGTGGATATATCAAACATACCGCTTACCGCAGGAAAAAGCGGCACATGACAATATGAGAGCAGATCTATCAGCAGAGATCCAAGCAGATGAGCACGTTGATGCGAGCATACTCGACAACGTTATTGACCCGCCAGAAGACTTCCTCAACCACCCCGACTACGACCCAGAGGAGGATTCAAAGTGTATGCGACAGTCATATGACCGCCGCATATACCGCTGGACGTCGGAGTTGTTGGTGGATTCACCTATGATAAGGATGAAACAAATCATTGAGGTGCACACTGGCGCGGACAGAATTGTGGTTGATAAAACACAATCGCACTTACGTTTTGAGATTCAATTTGGATCCAAAGCATGGACCGCAGAGAAATACTATTTGAATTATGATCATACCCGCAAATGGGCACGTGACTTGCCAATGTGCAGTGCAGACCGCTTCAGGGGGGGGGGGGCTCCCGACTGCTGAGGGTGGCGGTGCTGAGTGCGGTCGGGCTGTTCCCACGCCTGCCGTCGTCGCGCCGTGCGTGACAAGCAGTCGGCCCCCAACCTCCCCCCGAGAGCGCTCCCGCGGCACCGCAGGCACCGCTCTCAACTTCGTCGGCATTATCTTGCTGAACTTCGGGTACGGCCTCGGCTCCACCTTCGGCATCGCTCTCGGCACCGTCGGTACGGTCTTGCGTACCACCGGCAAGGGCACCAGGAGCGTCGTCAAGCACATCGTCGACTCCGCCGGCACGGCGGGCCCGGCCCGCCCCACAAGGGCCGTCAAGGTCGGCTACGCGTTCTTCGGCGTCCTCGGCTCCGCCTGCGGCTTCAAGGGCACGGCGGGCCTGGCCCGCCCCAAACGGGCCACCATCTCGGCCGTCGTCATGCTCGTCCTTGCATCGACCTCAGCATCGCCACCAGCACTGCCGACCGCATCGACGCCAGCCTCGACGGGCCTTTCAACATCCTCTGTCCTGACGCCTCGCCCAGGGCCGTTGGCGAGGGTGCTGCCTTCAGGTGCACCTGGCGCTAGAGGGGCCGTCCTGTCATGCCATGACCCGTCCGCCTTGCCGACACCAGCGTCTGTGCCTATGGCCCCATCGACGTCAACATCGAAGTCAGCATCGTCCTCGGCAGCCTCCACGCCCACGTCCACGACGGACCAAACCCCAGCTCCGCAGACAGCATCGACGCCAGCTCTGACGACGGCACTGCAGTCAGCCTCGACGCCAGCGAGGGGTACGGATTCGGCACCATCCTCGCCCCTCCCTCACCCCGCCCCGCAGGAGGAGGAGGAGACGACGACGACCACGACGACCTTGACGACGCAGTACCGGCGCCGGCGCCGAGGTCAGCATCGACGCTCCCACCGACGGCAGAAACGACCACAGTTTCGCCGACCCCGACGGCAGCATCGACGGCGGCGAGGACGGCTCCGACGGCAGCACCGCTAGCATCGCTAGCATCGTCAGCTACGATGGCAGCATCGTTAGCACCGCCGGCTCCGACGTCAGCATCGTTAGCATCGTCGGCTCCGACGGCCGCATCGACGGCAGCGACGACGGCTCCGCCCGCAGTTTCACAGACTCCGACGGCGGCATCGATAGCATCGCCGGCTCCGACGGTAGCATCGACGGCAGCGACGCCACCACTGCCAGCGGCGGCTCCGACGTCAGCATCGACGGCAGCGACGCCAGTACTGCCAGCGACAGCTCCGACGGCCGCAAGAGACGTCAGCACCACAATCAGCCACTCCTGCGCTCCCTGTATGGCCACTCGCTCGGCGGCGCCTTCAGGCCCGCCGAAGCCTGGTGACCTACAGACCTCTCCTCGGCATCATCGTCCCTCAGAGTTGCAGCCAGCTTCGACGCCAGCTCCGACGTCCGTATCGAGGCCAGCACCGACGCCAGCCCCTACGACAGCACCGCCAGCGTCAACACCCACGCCTGCGCCTACGCCGGTACCTACGCCAGAGTTGCAGGCCGCATCGACGCCAGCTCCGACGTCTCCATCGAGACCAGCACCGATGACAGCTCCTACGCCAGCACCGCCAGCGTCAGCACCTACGCCTGCGCCTACGCCCGTACCCACGCCAGAGTTGCAGCCAGCGTCGACGCCAGCTCCGACGTCTGCATCGAGGCCAGCACCGACGACAGCTCCTGCGACAGCACCGCCAGCGGCAGCACCCACGCCTGCGCCTACGCCGCTACCCACGTCAGAGTTGCAGCCAGCAGCGACGCCAGCTCCGACGTCTGCGCCAGGAGGGCCCCGTGGGGTCCAGAACCAGACTTTTGGTCCGAAATCCAGAATTTCGGGACCAAGCCCAGGTTATGGCCTTGTCCGTGCAGCTCCTACGCCAGCACAGCCAGCGTCAACACCCACGCCTGCACCCATGCCGCTACCCACGCCAGAGTTGCAGCCAGTACCGACGCCAGCTCCGACGTCTCCGTCAAGGCCACTACTAACGACAGTTCCTACGACACCACTGCCAGCGGTAGCACCCACGCCTGCGCCTACGCCGATACCCACGCCAGAGTTGCAACCAGCCTCGACGCCAGCGCAGACGTCTGCATCGAGGCCAGTACCGACGACAGCTCCTACGCCAACACCACCAGCGTCAACACCCACGCCTGCGCCTGCGCCTGTACCCGCGCCAGAGCTGCAGCCAGCTCCGACGCCAGCTCCGACGTCTGCATTCATCTTCGACGGTGATGGGGACGGTTACGACGACGATGGTGACGTTCACTGGTTGCCTGTGGCTGCGTCGTCGTCGACATCGAGGCCAGCACCGCCTGCGCCTACGCCGGTACCCACGTCAGAGTTGCAGCCAGCATCGACGCCAGGTTCGACGTCTGCATCGAGGCCAGTACCGACGACAGCTCCTACGCCAGCACCGCCAGCGACTGCACCCACACCTGCGCCGGTACCCATACCAGAGCTGCAGCCAGCTCCGACGCCAGCTCCGACGTCCGCATCGAGGCCAGCACCGACGACAGCTACTACACCAGCACCGCCAGCGGCAGCACCCACGCATGCGCCCACGCCGGTACCCACGCCAGAGTTGCAGTCAGCATCGACGCCAGCTCCGACGTCTGCATCGAGGCCAGCACCGACAACAGTTCCTACGCCAGCACCGCCAGCGTCAGCACCCACGCCTGCGCCTACGCCGGTAACCACGCCAGAGTTGCAGCCAGCATCGAAGCCAGCTCCGACGTCTGCATCGAGGCCAGCACTGACGACAGCTCCTACGCCAGCACCGTCAGCGTCAGCACCCTCGCCTACGCCGCTACCCACGCCAGAGTTGCAGCCAGCATCGACGCCAGCTCCGACGTCTGCATCGAGGCCAGCACCGACGACACCTACTACGCCAGCACCGCCAGAGTCAGCACCCACGCCTGTGCCTACGCCGGTACCCACGTCAGAGTTGCAGCCAGCATCGACGCCAGCTCCGGCGTCTGCATTCATCTTCGACGGCGATGGGGACGGTTACGACGACGATGGTGACGTTCACTGGTTGCCTGTGGCTGCGTCGTCGTCGACATCGAGGCCAGCACCGCCTGCGCCTACGCCGGTACCCACGTCAGAGTTGCAGCCAGCATCGACGCCAGGTTCGACGTCTGCATCGAGGCCAGTACCGACGACAGCTCCTACGCCAGCACCGCCAGCGACTGCACCCACACCTGCGCCGGTACCCATACCAGAGCTGCAGCCAGCTCCGACGCCAGCTCCGACGTCCGCATCGAGGCCAGCACCGACGACAGCTACTACACCAGCACCGCCAGCGGCAGCACCCACGCATGCGCCCACGCCGGTACCCACGCCAGAGTTGCAGTCAGCATCGACGCCAGCTCCGACGTCTGCATCGAGGCCAGCACCGACAACAGTTCCTACGCCAGCACCGCCAGCGTCAGCACCCACGCCTGCGCTACGCCAGCAAGCCACGCCAGAGTCTGCACCCAGCGTGCTCCGCCGTCAGCACGAGTGTTCACGCCAGCCTCTCACGTCTGCATCGAGGCCAGCACTGACGACAGCTCCTACGCCAGCACCGTCAGCGTCAGCACCCTCGCCTACGCCGCTACCCACGCCAGAGTTGCAGCCAGCATCGACGCCAGCTCCGACGTCTGCATCGAGGCCAGCACCGACGACACCTACTACGCCAGCACCGCCAGAGTCAGCACCCACGTCTGTGCCTACGCCGGTACCCACGTCAGAGTTGCAGCCAGCATCGACGCCAGCTCCGGCGTCTGCATCGAGACCAGCACCGACGACAGCTCATACGACAACACCGCCAGCGTCAGCCCCGACGCCTGCGTCCACGCCGGTACCCACGCCAGAGATGCAGCCAGTGTCGACGTCAGCTCCGACGTCAGCATCGAGGCCAGCACCGACGACAGCTCCTACGCCAGCACCGTCAGCGTCAACACCCACGCCTGCGCCCACGCCGCTACCCACGCCAGAGTTGCAGCCAGCATTGACGCCACCCCCCGACGTCTCCATCGAGGCCAGTCCTGACGACAGTCCCTACGACACCACTGCCATCGTCAGCACCCACGCCTGCGCCTACGTCGATACCCACGCCAGAGTTGCAGCCAGCCTCGACGCCAGCGCCGACGTTTGCATCGGCAGCGACAGCTTTCGGGCGACCGCCTTCGACGTCAGCAGTGGCAGACCCGCCGGCGGCGGCACCAACGTTGGCACCCACGTCGGCATCTACGGCAGCACCCCAAACGGCCTCCACAGCGGTATCCACGACAGCACCCATGACTGCATCCACGGCGGCATACACGGCCGTGGCTCCCGCGCTCACGTCCGCACCGACGCCAGCATTGACGACAGGGTCGGCCTCAGTATCGTCGGCACCGACGGCGGCATCGACGACGAGATCGTCGCCATCAGGCACACCCACGGCTATTGGGGCCGCCATGCCACGCCGTATCATGTCCGCCACGTCGACACCCACGCCTGCGCCACGGCCCGCATCGACCCCAACAGCGACGTCAGCACCGACGACCGCATCGACGCCTGCCTCGACGAGCCCTCAGCCATTCACTGTCCTGACGCCTCGCCCAGGGCCGCTGGCGCGGGTGCCGTCTTCAGGCGCACCCTACGCTAGTGGGACCGCCATGTCATGTCATGACACGTCTGCCTCGTCGATTTCATCGTCTGCGGCACTGTCTGCATCGACGACAACATCGACGACAGCACGGACGGCAGCTGTGACGGCCGCATCGGCAGTGCCAGTTTTCGGGCGGCCGCCCACGGCGGCAGCCATGTCAGACTCGCCGGCGGCATCATCGTCTACGTTAGCACCTACGCCCACGACTACGGCGCCACCAACACCAGACCCGCACGCAGCTCCGACACCAGCGACAGCGCCGGCCCCGAGTGCAACCGAGGCGTCAGCACCAATGACAGCAGCTCCGACGCCAGCATCGGCAGTGTCAGCATCCACGCCTGCCCCCTGGACGGCGACGTCAGAGCCGAAGGCAGCACCGACGTCCCTGTCGACGCCCGCACCGACGCCAGCACTGACGACAGCTCTGACACCAGCACCTCCAGCGCCAGCGGCCGCCCCCACCACGCCGGCACCAAAGCCAGAGTCACAGGCAGCAGCGACGTCAGACCCGACACCCACCCCGACGTCAACAGTGAGGCCAGCACCGACGACAGCTCCGACGCCAGCACCGCCAGCGTCACCACCCACGCCCGCGCCTACGCCGGTACCCACGCCAGAGTTGCAGCCAGCATCTACGCCAACTCCGCCGTCTGCATCGACGCTCGCATCCATGGCAGCATCGTCCATAGCTTCGACACCAGCACTGCCAGCGGCAGCACCCACGCCCACGCCTACGCGGGCACCAACGTTGACACCAGCACCAACGCCGGCACCGAGCGCAGCCGAGACGTCATCGCCGACGACAACTCTCACGCCAACCCTGCCAGATTCAGCACGCCCTGAGTCGTCCGCGGCGGCACCAAAGGTGGCACCCACGTCGGCCTACACGGCAGCGTTCGTGGAGCGTATGTGGTTGGAGGTCATCGAGTGGTACAACGTGGTGTCACCGGCCACGTGGGCCACCCTGTGCGCCACGTACGTCATGTACTACTTCTTCATCGGCTTCCGCGACGAGTGGCGGCGACGGAGCGCAGCTACAGCGCGGCGGCGACGCCGACAGCGCGGCGGCGACGTCGACCGCAGACGCCCTCTAGGCCACCAGACGGCCGCCCAGGGCCGCCCTGGCATCAGCCCCCACACTGCCTCGAGCCTCGAGCCGACCCCCCTGCCAAAACCTGGTAGCACGCCAGCGGGGGCGGCTTCAGCCCCCCCGCATGGCACCACGCCTGCCATTCCTGTCATCGGCCCCCACACTGCCTCAAGCCTCGAGTCGACCCCCCCGCCAAAACCTGGTAGCACGCCAGCGGGGGCGGCTTCAGCCCCCCCGCATGGCGCCACGCCTGCCATTCCTGTCATCGGTCCCCACGCTGCCTCGAGCCCTGGGGTGACCTCCCCGCCGCAACCTGGTAGCGCGGCAGCGGGGCCAGCCTCGGCCGTCTCGCATGCTCACACGCCTGCCCTGGGCCCTGGCTCCCTCGCAACCTCGCGTGTTAGCACCAGCGCTGCCAGCACTAGCACTGTGACTGCACGGGGGCACTTCGAGCGCTTCCTCGGACCGCAACCAACCACCATCGGTCACCTCCGAGCCGTAAACTGCCGTTTGGCCGCTTGGATCCCACCACGGCTCCACGCGGGCACAGCGGTCATCGTCCAGGGTCAAGTCCACAACCCCATCAACGGCCTCCGAGGTATCGTACGGGGGCAGTCCAGCGAGCACCCCGGCCACTGGACCGTCACGCTGTCGTCTGGGGACACCGCCCACCTGAGCTGCTCCAGTCTGACCGTCCCTGCACCTGCGCTCCGCGCCGAGATGCCGTCCCCCAGTACGGGCGCACAGACCAAGGCCCAAACTCAGGGACCCCAGCCCGGCCCAGCAGTGGACCCACGCCACCGTACCTCAGCAGCACAGCGCCCTGACGTCACGGCAGCAGTACCCTGCAGGCCACCTGCGCTGACCGTCCCACCAGGCAGCCGCGCCCAGACTGAACGCACAGCTGACTGTGAAGTCGGACTCCGAGACTCACGCGACGACGGCGCCGACGACCACTACCTCCACCACGACTCTGGCCCGCAGTTCGGACATGCTCCTAACCTGCGTGGACGCGGCCCTCGGCCTCCCGCACGGCCGCACAGCAGGCCTCATCCACGGCGCCACTCTCAAGCGTCTGCGCACTGATACTGATTTCCTTCTTCAGTTTCTTACGTGGTCCGACGCTTTTGAAGAACGCTGGGGCTTCTCATTCACTTTGCCCTCATCCTGACCAGCGTGGTACGGCCTCGCCCTCGCCGCATGTGCGCGCCCTGCCTTGCTCACCCGGGCGCTGTTCCCTGGTGTGCCGTGCCTGCTGGCGGGGGTGGCGGCTTCAGCCCCGCCCCACGCACCCGTGCCATCACGCCATGTCATGTCCGCCATGTCGTAGCGGGTGCATCCGCGGTGAGGGCCTCCTCTGCACCCTTGCACTGTCTCTGCCTGTGCGCATGCTGGGCCATTCGGCTCCCAGCATGTGCACCTTTTCCTCAGCGCGTCTGGCGCCCCTCTGCCGTCCGCCGCCTGGCCGCGGACTCTGTCACTTTCGAGGTCCGCCAATGGGGGCTAAAGGTTAGCTGGCAGCGGCTGGTGCCGCTGTGCTGTCGGCTAGCTTTTGCCGCTCCTGTTGGGGTTCTCGGCCTGTGCGCACTGTGCTGGGCCATGCGGCTCCCAGCTGGTGCGCCTTTTCTCTTTTCGCCAGCCCGTGCGCCCGCGAGGCACCGCGTCCACGGGGCCTGGGCGCGGGGGCGGGGGGTGCCCCGTCTCTGCGCGCCGCGCAGCGGCCAAGCGCCCAACCGGCGGTCCGCCAAGCCGCCTTAGCCACGTTCTTCACGTCGCCACTCGCGTTGGGGCCTTCTTCTTCACGCGGTCTGACAGGTGAGATCTTCATGGTCTGTCCGCCGTCTTTTGCTTCAGACGCATTGCGCCGGGGGAGGGGGCCTGTCGCCCGCCCTCGTATCTTAAGGCTGCACCGCCGCTAACAGTGTTTTTCGGGTTGTCGCACCGCAGTGCGCCCCGAGGACGGACCTTGGTCCGCCTACTTGTCCGGTCTCTCTCTCTCTCTCTCTCTCTCTCTCTCTCTCTCTCTCTCTCTCTCTCTCTCTCTCTCTCTCTCTCTCTCTCTCTCTCTCTCTCTCTCTCTCTCTCTCTCTCTCTCTCTCTCTCTCTCTCCTCCCTCCTCCTCCTCCTCCTCCTCCTCCTCCTCCTCCTCCTCCTCCTCCTCCTCCTCCCCTCCTCCTCCTCCCTCCTCCTCCTCCCTCCTCCCTCCTCCCTCCTCCCTCCTCCTCCCTCCTCCTCCTCCTCCTCCTCCTCCTCCTCCTCCTCCTCCTCCTCCTCCTCCTCCTCCTCCTCCTCCTCCTCCTCCTCCTCCTCCTCCCAATAGCTTACGCGATAATCGCAGGCCCCTTCTCCTTCATCCTCCTCCTCCTTCTCTCCTTCGATCTCTTTCCTCCTCACCCTTCTCCCTCGTCACCCCCGCCTTGTCCGTCGCCCCAGGCCGCCCCTCCTTAATGCGACCCCTGCGGGCGGGGGGCAGGACAGAGGGGGAAGAAGCAGCGCGCCGAGCAGCCGAACATGCAGGAGCAGAGGATCATTTGCCAGAAGGTCAGGATGATCAGCGACAAGGGCAAGATGAACGCTGAGCCGCAGAGCAGCGTCATCGACCAGTCCGGGATGATCGCTAAGCAGCAGGGCAGCGTTATCGACAAGTCCGAGATGAACACTGAGCAGCAGAGCAGCGTCATCGACAAGCCCGAGATGAACACTAAGCAGCAGATCAGCATTATCGGCGAGTCCGAGATGAACACTAAGCAGCAGAGCAGCATTATCGGCGAGTCCGAGATGAACATCGAGCAGCAGAGCAGCATCACCGACAAGGCCGCGACGAAGGGCGAGCAGCCGCGGGCAGCGTCTTCAGCAGACGCCGCCACGGGGAAGGGGGCGAGGGAGGATGCGCTGAGGAATAGGAGGAGGAGAAGGAGGGGGAACACCACGGATGCCAGAACTCAGGAGGAGGAGGAGGAGGAGGAGGAGGGTGAGAGGGCCAGGGCAACAAGAGGATGAGTAGCAGGTAAGTGGTAAATGAAACATAGGTGGACGAGGTGGATGAGGTGGAAGGCGCCTCCTCTGTCCTCCTCATGTTCCATCCTCCGTCATCCTCCTCCCTACTCCTCCCCTCCTCCCTACTCCTCCCCTCCTCCCTACTCCTCCTCCCTCCTCCCTACTCCTCCCCCCTCTGGGGGTCGATGGGCATGCAGCTCAATCCTCCACTCCTCGACCTCCCCCTGGAGGGGCTGCCGGAAAGCTTCCAACTGCGAGGGCCACGAACGCACCTGGCCGAGCGGGGGGGGCCCCTTGCCCCACGTCGCAGTCGTCTCCTCCGTCGTCGCAGTCTGCCTGCAATCCGCCCCGAGGCTTCGCGATCGAGGTCCGCTTCGAGGCCCCGCCGTGCTACCCAGACGAGCCAGAGTTCGATGCGCTGAAGGCAGAGCTCGAGCAGATTTTCAGCTCGCAGCCCAGCTAGGGCCAGACTCCAGCGCACGCGTTTCAAGAGCCCATGGGTGGTTCAATATGTCTGCATTTTGCGGACGCTTCAGTGCCGCGAGCGCGGGGCTCGAGTCGCTCGCCACGGCGCGCTGCAAGTTGTAGTCCTACTCCTCCGCTGCTCCCTCGATCGTCCTCCGCTGCTCCCTCGATCGTCCTCTGCTGCTCCTTCTGCTTCTGCCCATCCTCACGGCCCTCGCTGCTTCCCCCGCCGCGCCTCCCTCGTTCTTTCTCACCTCCCCTCTCGTCATCTCCTGTCTGCCCGAGGCCCCCGGCTCGAGCGATGAGGAGAGCTTCCGTGAAACGGACGCGACGCGCTGACCTGCTGCCCCCCCCACCCCCCCCTCCCCAATGGCCCAGCTGTCGAAGTGGTCTCGTCTGGGGATGAGGGCGGACCCGAGATAGCTGCCCCTGGGGACCCAGCGGGGACGGAGTTCCTGCAATTCTTGTTGAAGCTATGGGCTTTGGCAAAGCCTTTCTCTGACAAAGATATTTGCAGTATCGCCTGGTTCGCCCAGAAGGCAGGCGCGACGGGGGTTCGAAAGTTGGCCGTGGACCCGAAGACAGAGGGGTACAACCACCGTCGAACAATTCGGAAAGTCACCACTCCTTTCCAGCTGGGTATAGTGTACAACGTCGACAATGTGCCAATGTGGTCGTGTTCGAAGAATACTCGCGCGTTTGGAAACATTCCCATTAGGCTGCCACTTGGCGCACTTAACGACGAGTTCAAAAGAAACCCTGACATATTCAAAGCAAGCTGCAGCTATCCAGATACAATATATTCTCAGAGTTATTACAACCACCCTCTGGCCCGGCTGCACGGCAGTGAGCACGTGACCCCTCTTAGGTTATACTCTGACAAGGTGCGAGTTTATAAGGAAGATTCGTTCACGAGATTATCGATATCCATATGTTGGTCCCCAAAGAGATGGACTATATTCAGTGTGCTTTCAAGCGCGTTGTGCAAGTGTGGGTGCAACGGGCGATGCACGTTGGACGCCTTGCAGCGCGCCGTCAACGCATCGTGCAACGACGTGCAGCGAGCTCGCCACCCCATGAATAGGCCCTGGGGGGCGGAACGGGGGAGGCGAGGAGGGGATGAGAGGGAGGGAGGGAGAAAGGGGGAGTACGATGAGCGAAAGGAGGAGGAGGAGGAGGGGGAGGAGGAAGAGGAGGAGGAAGAGGAGGGAAGGGAAACGGGGACGGAGGGAGGGAGGGAATAAGACGGACGGAAGGGGGGATAGGGGTAAGACGGGGGGCGGAGCAGGGGGATAGGGAAATGGGGAGGGATAGAGGCACGACGGCTCGGCATTCGTGAGCAAGCGCGACGCTCGCCGCCGAGATGTGGCTGGTGCGCCGCTGGAGTGGCGCGGGGCAATCTGTGAATATGTAGGCAGGGCTCGACCTCCAATACATTTTTTTAGGTGCTCCGTGGGTGCAGTCGCATGGAGGCGCGGAAAGATTTCCAGGCCCCCTCCCCCACCCACTGGGAATGTCAACAAACTGCAAACTTCCTGGACCCTCGGTTCTCCATGTCTTCCATCCCTGACCCTCCAGGGACAACGCACTCCTAGCGGCGACGCCCCGTGAGTCCGGCGCGGGTGGGCACGTTGAGCCCCGCAGGCGATTGGCCTGAGATGTGCTATATGATGGCCTTGAAGATGTTCAAGGCAGTGGAGCGCCCGTGCAAAGATTGCGATTGCAGAGATGAGACGATGTTTGATTTTGACGGCACCACGTTCCATAACACGAAGTTCGTTAGGAACACGCACGAAATTATAGACAGTGAATGGCGCAAACAATTGGTGCCAGTAGCAATCAGCACACAAATCGAGAAGGATACCCTCATCAATTCTATGCAGTATTTTAAGATTTGGCCTTACGGTTACCGCGTCACTAGGGCCGTGCGCATCGGTAACGTTGAGCTCCAGCGAATGGATAAGGTCTTGTGCAACTACGCGTTGCTAGATATAGGTGCTATGATATCGATACCTGTGCCGTGCATCCTCATGTTTTTGCAGGCCTGCGAAGATGTCTGGTCTCACGGGTTGCTCGATGCTGTGGAGCGTCGACGGCGCGCATAATTGGAGGGGGAGGGCGGGCAGCGCAAATGCGTTGCAACGCGTGAGGGAACGAGGAAGATAGGAATTATATCATATAGATATTTGGTTTACACATGCACACATATGTACACAGATATATGCACATAGGGAGAAGGGGGGGGGGAAGAGAGAGAGAGAGAGAGAGAGAGAGAGAGAGAGAGAGAGAGAGAGAGAGAGAGAGAGAGAGAGAGAGAGAGAGAGAGAGAGAGAGAGAGAGAGAGAGAGAGAGAGAGAGAGAGAGAGAGAGAGAGAGAGAGAGAGAGAGAGAGAGAGAGAGAGAGAGAGAGAGAGAGAGAGAGAGAGAGAGAGAGAGAGAGAGAGAGAGAGAGAGCAAGAAAGAGGGCGACAGAGAGGCATGAGCAATCAGGCGGGGGCGCCTGCCGTGACTGACGCTGGTGTCGGCCGCCCCTGAACGGCCTGCCTCCCTTGGGGCGGGGGGTGGAGGCAAGTCGGCGTCGGACGGAGGAGGAGGGATAATCAGGAGGAGGATCGAGAGAGGGAGGCGAAGGGCGACGACAAGGACGAGGAGGATGGGGGCACGTCAGAGGGGCCGAGGCCAACAGTGCGAGGGGAGGGGAATTGAATACTTTCGGTGCGATTTCTGCGTCGACGACGCGCTGCGCTGCCTAGACCTCGGAGTCTGGCAGAAGTATCAGGGGCTGGCTCTGACGCGCCTAATAGAAGCCAACGTTGCCAAGTCGGACCATACTATCAAAGAGGAGCGCAACCAGGCCAACATTGTATGGCTTCGCCGCGCTATGAGAAGGTTTTACGAGCGAGTTCACTCGGCCGATCCTTTGAAGAAAGTTTCGAAGATCGACCGCCTCACACTCGGGATGCTAGGTGATTCGAAGACCTCCACGTCTCGGGACCCGACTTTGAAGGCTAAAGGCGGAGAAACCAAGCAGGTCCTCCCTTTTACGGTTAAGATGATGGAATTGCACGGACACCTCCTTGATGGAGGGCCCCATTTGCTGGCAGCGGGCACGCGCGCACTCCGAGCAGCACAGATTATGAAATCAAGCCCCCGTTTGTTGCCGTTCCCTCTGTGCCAAGAGCTCTTAGATACAATGCTGTGCCATATTGTGCAATATAAGCTCGCTGGCGGCAACCACATTCCGAAGCACCACCAAGGTGTCCATATGGCATTAGATTCGGCCGTGTACGGAAATCCGTCCACATACACAACTTACACAGATGAGCACGAGAATGGCATATCAAAGCGCATGTCGCAAGCGACGCGCCCCAAGAATTTTGCAGAGAGTTTTTTTCGAGCGCGCTCTGTGCATAGACGACCTGGAGTTTGTCCAGGCTTGATAAATGGGATGCGGAGGCAGGAGTTGGAGGATGGGGAGGAGGATGAGGATGAGGAGGTGGCGAACGACGGCGACGACGATCACCCTTGATCGTTGTCGCGGAGTGGAGCTCCCTGGCGACGCCGTTTCAGCCGCGGCGGAATGATGCGGAGGGGGGCGTGCGGAGAGGGGGAGCGCAAAGGACGACGTGCTGGGAAAAGCGCTGAGCCCTCCCCCGCTCCTCCGTCCACTTCCCTCCTCCCTCCTCTTCCTACCTCCTCTTCCTCCCTCCTCTTCCTCCTTCACTCCCTCCTTCCTTTTCTTTGGAACTGAGTGTCCTCCTCATCCTCCCTCCCGGCTCCTGCCGCCGCCGCCGCCGTCGTCGACGCCGTCGTTGCGGCGTGAAGGCCTTCACTCCGCAGGCCAGCGCCCGCTCCGGGGAGGAGGAGGAGGAGGAGGAGAAGGAGGGGGAGGAGGAGGAGGAGAAGGAGGGGGAGGAGGAGGAGGAGGAGGAGGGGGAGCAGGATCAGAAGGAGGAGGAGGAAGGCGAGGAGTGAGGTGGAGCGGAGGAGGATGCGGAGGAACATCGAGGAGAAGGAAAGAGGAGGAGATGGGAGGAGGGTCGTCGTCGTCGTAGTCGGGGGGAGGAGGAGGAGGACGACGACGAGGATCGAGGACGAGCCGGCTTTCGGTCGTCGAGCCGGCCCCCGACGCTCTTCGATGGCCGCCGAGGTTTCGGGGCCAAGATAACCGCGAACATCTGGCAGGGAGTTAAATTTAAGTCCGGCCCCCCCGCATACATCCATGGACCTCCATAGGTTAAAAACATTTGGGTTTAGGTTTTTTTGAATCCAGGCTAAGTTTTTAGGTTTTTTAATCCTCGACCTCTGATTCTGAAGGCTGCCCTCAGATCCCGAGGGCACGTGGAGGTCTGGGAAGTCCACCAGCCGACGAATCGACGCAGGCATGCTGCAGCATGATCACATAAGTACATTTGAAACATGAACATGGTAACATACATACATGACAGAAACACAGTTAAAACATACATGTGAATAACAAATCGGCGGTCCGATGTGCAAAGCACGATGGATAGCGCCGCCCTGACGCGAGCGTCTGCGCGCGCATCTGGAGTGCGGGCGTCGCCGTGCCCACGCGCGCGGCCAGCGCGGCGCTGAGGCGCGCCTTGTGGCTGTCCGCGAAGCCCGACGCGGTGATGCGATTCTGCAGGGTAGGTGCTTGGGCAGCCCCGATCGCCCCCAAGTTGCGAAGCTGCAGCTGCGCGCTCATGGACAAGGCGGACTGGCTCTGCGCCATCGCGTCGGCGGCGATGGCGCCGATCTGCGATGCGAAGAAAGCGTCGCAGCTGTCCAGGTTATCCAGGATGTGTTTGATGGGTGTGGCCGCAGCCGCGGCAGCCATGATGCCCTCCGCGAGGGCGAGGGGGTGCGCGGACGCTCCGAGGGGAAGCGCGAGGGAGGGCCCCCCGCACTGCGAGAGCTGAAGCACTCGGCTGCTGAGGTGGAAGAGAGGCCACAACAGTACAGATGCGCTGCAGCGCAACGATCGCATGCAATTAACGAAAACACGTGAGCGCTGCAGCGCTCAGCCGAAATCATCGTCACAACGTAACTTGAAGCGCTGCAGCGCTGCGCATGCGCACCATGATGGAACGCATGGTAGTGGGCAATAGGGTGAGATATAGAGTGATGGAAAGGGGGGGGGGGGGGAGATAGCGAGGGGCACGGGGGGGGGGGGAGAGAGAGAGAGAGAGAGAGAGAGAGAGAGAGAGAGAGAGAGAGAGAGAGAGAGAGAGAGAGAGAGAGAGAGAGAGAGAGAGAGAGAGAGAGAGAGAGAGAGAGAGAGATGCGAGGAGACACGGGAGGGAAGGACACGAGCGCGGGCGGGCGGGCGGGCAGGACACGGGGGGAGATGCATGATCATTTGAGGAACACGGAAGGGCCGGTGCGAAAGACACGGAGGGGTGGGAGGGGCATGGGAGAAACACGGGGGGTGGGGGGGGGGGGCGCGGAAGAGACGCGGGGGGGGCGCGGGAGTTCGGGGGCGAGCGGGCGGGCGGACGCGGGGGCGGCGCGGAGGGGCACGGGCGGGGGCGCACGGAAGGCAGGTGGAGACGCGGAAGGGGCACGGGAGAGACGCGGGAGAGAGACGGGAGACGGATAGGTATACACGGGAGCTCGGGAGCGGGCGGGCGGGCAGACACAGGAGGGACACGGAAGGTGTCCGAGGAGGGCGCGGGACGGATTCAGGAGATGCGCGAAGTGTGATCAGGGGCAAATACCGAGGCGATCTGGGAGCCTCGAAGGCAGCTGGGACATCGACAGAGGCGTGTCTGTTCAATAGAGGGGGCTATTGAACAGACACGGGCGTGGCTGTTCAATAGAGGGGGCTATTGCACATGGCATGTTCAATAGAGGGGGCTATTGAACAGACACGGACGTGGCTGTTCAATACAGGGGGCTATTGAACAGACACGCCGCTGTCAGACAGCATCACCTCTGCAGAGGGGCACCGACGCTCTCAGATCGCTTCACCCGAAGCTCCCGTTCGACCTCAGATCAGCCATCCTGATGCCAACATCCAGCACTCCAGCCCACCCCAACGCCCACCCACGCAGTCCCAGAACATTGTCCACACTGTTGATTTCGATGTGGGGGTGAAGCTAAGAGAGGCGCGAAGTACATCACGCGGCGCTGCTGCAGCAGCGTCGCGACGAGGTTGACGATGCCGAAACCGCTGTCAACTGCAAAGGTTTACGCTCGCGGCGCTGCTGCAGCAGCGTCGCGATGGCTCGAGACTGCTGAGGACACGGCTGATGGGGGCTGGTGAGGCTGCCAGGAGGCCATGGGGGGAGCTACTCGGCGGCGCAACGAACTGTGCTGAAGGGGAGCAGGGAGAGTGGCGAAGGGCGATGCGATGCGAGACGGTTTGCCATCTGAAGTGCCCCAGAACCCCCCCAAGTGCCCCCGAACTTTCCTGGCCAATCCAAGGCCGACCCCTGGCACATCATTCCAGACGAAAAAATGTCAGCGGACCAGGATGTGAACGTCGACGATGGCAGATAGATGTGGTGAGGATATCGGCGCGCCTTTTTGGGCGACAGCGCGGGCGCACCACGCGATCTGGCGCACGAAAGATAACTTGGCCTAAACACATGCATGCGTCGGCGTCAGCTATGCTCGCGAACTGATCCAATCCACCCCCACTGCTCCCATTGATCTTACATGTTGGGTTGCTACAGCATGTATCCTCTCACTATGCGTTCGCTGTCTCCCTCGCTCACGGGAGAGTGGATACCCGCTGCAGCGGGCATCCTGTCTATCGTCTCTCTCCAAGGTGTCTTCACTCCCCCCCCCGCGCTGCGTCTCCATCGTCCCCCTCGCATTCCCTATGTATATCACGTCTCCCCCTGTCTACCTCTACTATAGTCCCCCCTTCTCCCCTTGTCTACCTCTACTGCGTTGCCGTCCCATTCCGTCGCCCACCAGTAGTGGAATGATCCGCGGCCGCGCCGCAGCTCTCACGTGGCGCCCGCATGGCGCAGGCGCTGCATAGCGCACGGGCCTCCTCGGCGCAGGCGCTGCATAGCGCACGGGCCCCCCTCAGCGGCCAGCGCAGGCGCTGCATAGCGCACGGGCCTCCTCAGCGGCCAGCGCAGGCGCCTCCTCGGCGGCCTCCTCAGCGCCAGCAGCGCCCATGGATCCTGCGCCGAATCCTGCGCGTCGTCGGCGCCGACCCAGACCTGTGCAGGCCCAGCGTGGAACTCCTCCGCGAGGGCGGCCGCGTCGGCGTACTCGCCCTGCAGCAACAGCTCGCAGAGCTGCTGCGCCCGATTGAACCAGCCGCCACGCCGCTGCTGATCCCCGTCGCGGACAAGCTTGCCCTTGCCACCCTTGCCCTTGTCCTTGCCCTTGCCCTTGCAAGGTGGGCCGCCGCCGCCCTTGTCCTTGCCCTTGCCCTTGCCGCAAGGTGGGCCGCCGCTGCCGCTGGGGCAGCCGAAGTTGTCCTTGTCCTTGTCCTTGCCCTTGCCCTTGCAAGGTGGGCCGTCGCTGCCGCCCTTGCCGCGCGGGGCGGCGCGCGACTTCGGCCGCGCCTTCGGCGGCGTGCTGGGCGCCCTAGGGCCTGCAGCCTCCTCGACCGCGGGGCCCTGCGGCTCGAACCCTGGCGGCGGCACAGCAGGCGGCATCGGCCGCATGATCGGAGCAGCCTCCTCGGCGAACTCCTCGGCGCCCTCGTCGTAGTCGAGATGCGACGCCATCGCTGCGCGATGCAGCGAGCGAAGCTGCAGCTCGCCAAGCTGCATGATGGGCTTGGTTTCCACCACCAGTGCCATAGGTTGGAGGGGGAGGTCCTCCTCCTCCTCTTCTTTCTCCTCCCCCTCCTTCTCCAACATATGGTAGTGGTGGTGGAAACCAGCCCCATCACTGCAGCTGAAGCTGCAATCGGGCGCGCGGGCGCGCGACGCTGCAGCGCGCGAAGCTGCAGCTGCAGCTGCGCGGAACAAAATCAGCGGCTGTGCCAACGACGAATGCGATGGCGACGACGCTGACGACGATGGGCCCCTGCTAACCAGTCGGCTGACCCCCCAAAGTAACATCGCCCCGCAAAGTAACATCACCCCCAACTGAACCTCCGAGGGCCAACGACTGGATTGACCTCCCCAGGGCTGCCCCCTCAGGATAGGAGGAGGAGGAGGAGGAGGAGGAGGATTGGAGGGAGAGGAGGGGGGGGAGGAGGAGGGGGGGCAGGAGAAGGAGGAGGAGGAGGATGAGGAGGAGGAGAAGGAGAGGGAGGAGGAGGAGGAGGAGGAGAAGGAGGAGTAGGAGAATGCGAGGGAGGATGAGGATGAGGATGAGGAGGGGGAGGAGGAGGAGGAGGAGGAGGAGGGGGAGGAGGAGGAGGAGGAGGAGGAGGAGGAGGACGAGAGGGAAGATGTGGAGGCAGGAGTAGGCAGAAGGAGCGGGGGGGCGGGGCATGGGTGCCAACTGGTTGTCTTCCTCCTCCTCCTCCTCGTCATGCTCCTCGTCCTCGGCCTCCTTCTCCTCCTCCTCCTCCTCATCTTCATCATCCTGCCCCCCTTCCCCTGCTCCGAGGTGCTGGCAGCGAGCGGTGGGAACCTGTGAAAATGAGGGCGTTCCAGAACGTCGTCCTCAATGTCGTCGTCCACCTGATCACCCTCCTCCTCCTCATCGTCATCCTCCCTCCACCTTCTTCTCCTGCATGCGCTGCTCTGAATTACGTCGTCTTTGAAGCCGTCTTCGTTGTCTCTGTCGCCGTCGCCGCCGTCGCGATGCTGTCTCCGACTGAAACAGTGGTACTGCAGCACCGACCGCGCGCGCGCCGCGCGCCCATCACTTCCGCGGCTTCTTCGCCACGTGGTATTGGACGGCCGGCGCAACCGCTGTCTCGCGGTCCCCGCGCTGAAGCGCTTCCCGAAGCATGTCGCGCACAAGCTTCCACATGCCAACCTTGGTCTCAGCATCGCGCTTGCGCGCGGCTGCAGCCGCGCGCGGGGCTGGCGCATCACTGGCGGCTGCAGCCGCGGTCCTCGTCGACGTCGGAGGCGGCGGTGGCGGCGGCGGCGGCGGGGGAGGGGGAGTAGCCGCACATGTCGCATCCGATGCAGCGGACTTCGCCTTCGGCGGCGGCACTGGCTCCGAGGGAAACCGCCATGGCGGCGTCGCTGCACTCATGTTGGCCGCCATTGGTGTTCTGATCACAGGTGGCTGCGAACCACATGCAGTAACATAATGCGAACATGCGGGCTGCAAGCGCGATCGAAGCGCTACATCAACACGCCAGACACACAAAATGTAAGTCAGCGCTGCAGCGCGATGCAACACTCTGGCATCGGCACGCCAGACACCCGAACGTTAGTCAGCGCTGCAGCACGATGGACTCCAAACACACGAAACGCAAGTCAGCGCTGCAGCGCCGTGAGGTCACACATCGACGGCGGTAGCGCGTGAGAGGCACACTTGATCGTAGTGTCGTCGTGCTGCAGCATGCTTGATCATACCAACGATTCGCAATGGCACCAACAGTAGCGAACATTGGGGGGATCTACCAGCAATCCACAATTATTATCCCAATCCTCCTCCTCGTTCCCCCCCTCGCCCTCGCCCTCGTGCTCGTCCTCCTCACTGCCATTCTCAATCGCACTGCCGACCGTGATCGCACGCCCCAGCGATGCGGTCGACCGAGCGCGCCGCAGCTCAGACCGAGTCGGCCTCCTCCTCCGCATCGCCCTCCGCCTCCGCTTCCATCTCCTGGAGCTCCTCCGCTTCGCAATCCTTGAGTTCGGCGGTGCACCACTTCGCCGCGGCCGCTTCAGCGTCATCCTTGCTGCAGCCGCGGTTTGTGCGGAACAAGGCCGTCCTGCTGCAACCGCAGTCTGTGCGGGCGGCCCGCCAAGCTTGGAGCCGCTGCACCCAATAGATGCGGGCGCCGCAAGGAACATCGGTCTCGTGGCGCCGCGGGCGCTTCAGCACCGTGCTCGCCTCTGCCGCCTCCGCCGCCTCCTGAAGCAATTTGGCCTTGATGCACTCCACGCCCTTCTCGTGCAGCACCACCTGCAGCTTGTCCCTCCCCCCCTATGAGGTGGGGGAATGACAATCTGCAGCTCTGTTGCCTCCGTATCGCCAAACGGCGGCAGCTGCACTGTCTTGAAGCACTCGTCCACTGGAACCTGGCGGCTGGCGCGGCCGGGCCGCGTGGTCGGGCGGCGGCCTGGCTCCGCTGCCGCGAAGAGCGTCGTCGGCGCCCTTGGCCCCGACGACGCGGTGCGCTGATTTTTCAGCCACGTTAGGAACATCGTGCCTCGCAAGCCCTGAGCCTTGCCGCACACCCACTTGCTCCAACCTGCGGTGGTCACGGTGATACACTCGCGGTCTCCGATGACCTCGACGGCCGTGACCAGCTCGCGCCCCGTACGGTTGTCGTGCAACACGACGCAGTCGCGCTTGATCGTCGTCATCGCGCGCGCGGGCCGAGGCTGCAGCCCGAGCGCGGTCGCACTTCAGCGCCAAAATTGTTGCGGAGTAGCAGGAGCAGGAGCATGGGGAGGAGAAGCAAGAAGTGGACCATCGCCACCGCCGGGGCCACCGCCAGGGATTGCAGGAGGAGGAGGAGGAAGAGCAGAGGAAGAGGAGGGGGAGGAGGACGAGGACCAGGATGATCAGGCGCGGGAGCGGATCTCACGGATACATTGGGAACGGGCGGCATTAAACATTTTGTCGCCCAGCTCGGTTCACCCTCGCCCCGCAACTATTATTCAAGTGGTGCGCCCTATTCCGCCGATCCCCAAGACAAGTGAGAGCTCGCACGTTCTTCGAATATATCTTGTGGGTCAAGAGTCTGTGGCAGCATATGAGGGGCTCTTGGAATACCTCTCAGGGGCCTCTTGGAAGGCTTTTTGGGCCATGTTGTGAGCTTCGGGGAGCTTCTTGGGGGGGGCTCCTGGGTGCTTCTTGGGGGCCTCTTTGGACGCGACTCGGAGGGCTCTGAGGGAGCCCTTCTGGGCTTTTTTTTGGGGGGGAGGGGGGGGGAACTCTCGAAATATTATGCAGTATTCACCTTTTTCGGGCCCCGCGTAGTGCCCTCTTGTTGCTCACGTGGGCCGTCTTGGGGGCCCTGTTGGTGGCCTCATTGGCCGTCTTGGGGCGGTCTTGGGAGCCTCTTGGGCCGTCTTTGATCTCCTTCCTCGCCCCGCTACCGTTACCCCTGCCAGCGTTGCCATCTAGGCTCAAGGCGCATGGCTCGCGCGCTCCGCCCCCGCGGAAAGCCGAGCAGATGCAGCCGGGCGCCGAGCAGACATTGGTTTGCGATGTGTTCACAGGCTGTCCATGCTTCGCCCTCCCAGCGAAACATTGTTTTGCGCGGGGGCGCACGTGGCGATTCACAGCCACCGGGCAACACATGCAGAGAACGATGGACAGGCACCAAGCGTTCCATGCGCTCCATGCGGCCAAGGCCGCTGCTCTCGAGAGTTTTGGCGGCCGGTGTCGGTCGTCTGTCCGAGGGTTGGAAGTGCAGGTCATGCGGCAAGATTTTCCTTCGGCTGAACCTCGTGCTCAAGGGCCACTCGTGCCGCCCTTCGATCTCGGCATTGCCGGTCCATCGCGCCCGCCGGCAACCAGCAAGGGTGTCCAAGAAGCAGATTCGACCACGCCGCCGATTCTGCGTATTGAAGCCCTGGCGCCCGCGCAAGAAAACGAAATCTCATGAGGCGCTTACAGCGCAGATCGCAGGCCTGGGGAGCGCCACAGCCACCTCTACGGCGGCTGTGGCGCTCCCCAGGGATCTGGCGTATGCTGACATCGCCGAGGCTGCCAAGACGGCCCGTCTTGGTGGCACCGTCGCCATGCAATTGAACCCCAGTTCCATCTTCAATGGATCGCGGTTGCGCTTTCTTCTTAGCGGTGCCAGCAAGCGTGGCCCCGAGCTGGCGCCCGCAGTCGGGCAGACGGCGTGGCTGGCCGAAAGCAAGTGTTACGCTGCAGTGGCGAGCGTGGGAGGCCCCGATGCAATCGAAGCGCTGCTTTATCAGCGCGAAGGTGGCGCATGCGGTTGCAGCCAGCATGCCGCCGACGGTGCAGGGGCGTGTTGGCGGCTCGCGAAGCCCCTGCGTTCGGTGCCTGTTAGCTGGCAGCCTGACATCGCGTGCCGAGAGACGTTGGTACCCCGCGTGGGTGCGCCAGCGAGTTCAGGTTCAAAGCCCCGCTTGGAGAAGCCATGGCATCGATGCTACCGAGTCGCCGCTCGATCGTCGCCTGACAATGGAGTGCTTGCGACTACAGGCACGGAGGAGTTGTTGGCCGCGACAGCTGGCGCCTTCGAGGATTTCAGCACCTGGAGAGACGCATTCTCGCAGGCGTGTGCAGACGTATACGAGAGCGTGGCTGTCGTTCCCATACGCTTCACAGATCCCGACGGCAACCCCGCAGTGCCGCGCGCTTGTCCCGATGCAGGTAAGGACGACAAGATTTGCCAGATTGTGAACCAGGGGCGCCAGCCCGGACCGCGAGTGCTCTCCTCGGTGGGCGTGCGGGCCAGCTTGTGCCAGAAGTGCAAGTGCAAGGCGCATGGTCGCGTCTGGTCCGTCCCCGTGAGTGCCTGCGCATCGGGGGGGGCATCGCTCTCTGCAGACGTCGTGGGCAAGCTGGTCGTCACGGGCGACTTTTGGCCATCCGCGTTGCTGGTCTTCGAAGAAACTGAGTGCTACGAGGCGGTTCGCCGACACGTGACAGCAGCCACCGCTGACTCGATGGCGCGGTCCCTGTCTCAACACCCTCGCTTGGGCGAGTTGTCCGGCTCTGAGCGGGCGGTGCTGCTCCGGGCATTCGACCGCGCTGCGGATCTTGCCCCAGATCCGCAGACGTTCGGGTCACTGCTGTCGGCGTACGCAAACGCCGTTTGGACGCCGCTTTGCGTCGACCTGTCAAGGTATGCGTTGGCGGCCACAGGGGCCGTTCTCAACATGGATTTCAGCGCGTCCGATTGTCGGCAGTTGAGCTGCCGAGCGCTCGGGGGCAGGAACCAGCGCAAGCGGGTCTTTGGGGGCCTTGCCGCACTCGAGGATATACCGCCTCTGCCGCCACTGTATTGTCCGATTGAGAATCGGCCCCAGAAAGAGAAGCTCCTCCTGACTGCGCTCACGTTGATGCAGCTGGACGGCGCTCGGCCAATGGGGGCGAACACAGACAATTTGGCGGCGGATTTCTCGATGATGGTGTCGTGTCTGCAGGCGGCTCTGCCTCCTGGCACTGTTGTCATGCAGGACAGCCCCGCGGATGATTTTATCCGCGCGCAGATGGACGCCGGCCGCATCGTCGTCGACCGCTCGACTTACAAGGTGTTTGGCTTCGAGCTCGGCGAGGACCCGTTACATATTTATATGAGATTGCTGGGAGCCATCCATATCTCATCTCGCGAGGCCGCCTGGGCAATCCGCTGCCTGCGGAAAGCCCTGGGCAGCTGGAACCCCCTCGTGCGCGCTGGACACGACGGGGCCGAACATCAGGACGCGCAGGATGAATTGCTGTATGCCGCTGCCGATACCGCCGAGGGACGGGGGCCAGCGCAACCAGTAGCCAATCTCCCCAGCATCCTCTCTGCGTACTTCCGTGCACAGCGGCTGCCGCAGACCGCCCTGAAGATGGTCCAGGCCAGGGCTTCGGACAAGTGGACGCACCCAGATAACGGTGCAATCCTGCCGCCGTGCGCCAAGGCCGTGGTGATTGACGATATCGCGCGTTGGGCGAACCCGGGGGTTCCGCGCGCAGAGGCGACGGCGGTCGCATATCGCGCCTGCTACGAGTCTTTCCCGACTGCCGAGTCGATCCGATCAGATCTACAAGGCCTGATGAACTTATTGCGCTTGCCGTGTTTTGCTGGCGTGCCGCGGGATGCCGGCACCGCGTGGCACCGGGCTCAGCATGCGTATTTGCTGAGGTTGCAGAAGCGGCGGCCCGTGATGCGACGAGAAGACAGCGCCCAGCCGGCAGCGACAAGCCTCCAAGCTGTTCCAGCGGGTCACCAGCCGTTCTGCGATGCTGTCCAGGAGCAATGCAAGGACGTCCACGTCCACGGCCTGCTGGCGGCATTCCGTATCAAGGCCTGGGCCCATGCCCACGGGTTTGACATCAGCCTCGGCAGCATTGGGGTCGAGCGCTTATGGCGCAACATCCAGCGGCAGGCTCGGAACAAGGGGCGGTCTCAGGCGAGCCTCTCCACAGTGCGCATTATCATCCTCAGCCGCTGGATGCGACTCTTGCAAAGCCGTCTTCTTCGTATTTTCCACGCCCGCGGCCACGCCAACACTGCCCATCTCGCGCAGCTGCTGCTTTCTAAGGAAAAGCTCGCTGCCGCACTAGCTGGCGAGACTCAGTGCAAGACGCCGATTGCATCAGCTTCCCGCGCGCCCGCCCTGCCATTGTCTGAGGCAGAGATTGGTCGGGTTTACAGCGTTTTCACCTTGGGCAATTTATAATAGCGATTCGTTCCCCTTGAATGGGGAAGTCAAGGGCAAGGGGGCTCTGGAGGAAAAAAATGAAACGGATACGCTGGGAACGCACGCAATGGGGGCCGGGAAAACGATGGGGGAAATGCGGAGAAGGAGGAAGTGGTGCACAACAAACAAAATTAACAGAGGACGCCGATCGAATTTAATATCGGGGACTACCGCGAGAAGGACGAGGAGAGGGAGCAGGATGAGCAGGATGAGGGAAGGGGGAGGAGGAGGAGGAGGCGGAGAAACCGAATTGTAAAGAGAGAGGGCGGGGCAACGCAGGAGGAGGCACGGGAAACAGACACGTCGGGAACGCCAGCCAAGCGACCAGGCGAAATGTTTAGAGAGCGGCAGAAGCACGTCGAAGATGAAACGGATACGCTGGGAACGCTGCAAGAACATGTCGTAATGAGGACGAGGCGAAGCAATCAGTCCAAGAGAGGAGCAACACAAACTTCAAGAAGAGGCGAGACCATTGCGAAAAGTAGAAAAGTAGAAAAGTAGAAAAGTAGAAAAGTAGAAAAGTACAACATCTCTTTTCTACTGTTCTACTTTTCTACTTTTCGCATCCGTGGGGAGCAATCGTACACTTTTCTACTTTCCTACTTTTCTACTTTTCGTGTCTCTCAGTTTGCCGGACCCACTTTTCTACTTTTCTACTTTTCGCACATTGTTTCCTGCATTCTGCCCGTCTTTACTTTTTTACTTTTCTACTTTTCGCGGCCCCGCTTTGGCCCCCCCCCGAAAAGTTTAAACAATGACACATTTTGTTCACAGCCTCCCCCTTTCCTCCTCGCTGGTCGCCCTCCCTCGGCGCCACTCCCCGATCCTCCCTCCCCGACCCCCCTCGCCGCACCCCGCCGCCAGGGCCGGCTGAAGCAGATCTACCAGCACTTCATACAGTTCAAGGCGCCCCCCCCTCGGGGCCGACCCCCCCCCGCGGGTCGAGAGAGCGGCGCGGTCCCCCTTGGGCGCGGGCGGTGGGACCCGCGGGGCGGCACGGGGAGGGCGGCAGCTCTCTTTGGGCAGCTGCCGAGCAGCTTCCTCTCTCGGCTGCGCCTCGCCGAGAGCGCCCCGGGAGCTTGTTGTTCTTGAGCTTGCGCCGCACCGCCGACCCCTTGGGGAAGGAGGAGGAGGAGGAGGAGGAGGAGGAGGAGGAGGAGGAGGGGGGGGAGGAGGAGGAGGAGGAGGAGGAGGAGGAGGAGGAGGAGGAGGAGGAGGAGGAGGAGGAGGAGGAGGCTCCTGGTAGGTCTCTCGGGGGCCTCCCGGCAGCACGGTTGAGGCCTCTTAAGGGGCCGGGCCTCCGGGGGGTTTTGAGAGCCCCTCTTGGGCCTCTTTTGGGGGCCTCGTGGGGCCTCCCGGAGGCTCCTCGGGGCTCCGGGAGCCTGTCCTTTCACAGGTCCGGGCGACGGCGGCCGCGATCGGCCCTCGACCCCCTGCCCCCCCCCCGCCCGGATCACGTTGCGCTGTGTTGCCCACAGTGGCAGAGGTTCCCGATGGGTTCCGAGAGGGAAGTCTTGGGGGCAGCTTGGGAGCCTCGTGGGGGCCTCCTGGGGCTTCCTGGGGGTCTCTTGGGGCCCTCCTCTTGGGGCTTGTTGCAGAGATTCCCGATGGGTTCTGAGAGGAGTTCCTAAGATCTCTCGCGGTCCCTCGCCGTGGTGCGATCGGGGGGGGGGGGACGAGCCCCCCCTCCCCCCCTCCCCCGATCGCGCTCGCTCGTCATCGCGGAGCATTGAAAGCAGGCTCCACTGGGGATGCCAGCATCGTCCCGAGCGGCCGCCCGAGGTGTGAGTGATGGCTTGGTTCGGTGGCGAGCGAGGAGGGAAATGAGAAGGAGAAGGCCTTCTCAGAAGGCGGCGGGACTTCTCAGAAGCCCTCGTGCCTTCTGAGAAGTGGTTTTCTGCCTTCGGGGAAGGCTTTGACAACTTCTCAGGAGGCCGGGGGACTTCCGAGCCTTCTGAGAAGGCCTTCTCATTCTCACTTCCCCCCCTCGCTCGCCGCCGATTGGAGGGAGGCAGCAGAGGGCGTCAGCCGTAACGGGGGTCGGCCAGTCTCCCGTGGTGCCCCCTGGCCGACCCAGGATCAGGAGCCACGCGGAGCCGAGGAGCTACCAAGTGGCCACGCGGCGCTGGTTGACCAGGGTTTAGCGCCGACTCGGGCTGTTGCACCCCCGAGCTGGTGCGCCCTTCTGTTTTCTTCCTCTCTCGCTCGATGAGGAGGGGGGAAGAAGAGGAGGCGGAGGAGGAGAAGGAGGAAGAGGAAGAAGAAGAAGAGGAGGAGGAGGAGGAAGAGAAAACGGACATCTTCGGCAACGCTTGCAGGACAGCCTTCGCAGTCTCGCCGCACGCCCTGCGGGGCGACGATGAGGGATGACATTAGGTAGACGCTGAGGAAGAGGACGGACAAAGGAAAGCAGAGGGATGAGGAGGATGAGGAGGAGAGGGGGGAACCAGAGGACGCGAAGGCGGAGGAGGAGGAGGAGGAGGGGAAGGAGGCGGAGGAGAAGGAGGACGACGCGGAGGAGAACGCGGAGATGGAGGAGGAGGAGGAGGAGGAGGAGGAGGAGGAGGAGTGGGACGCGGAGGAGGAGGAGGAGGAGGAGGAGGAGGAAGAGGACGCGGAGGAGGAGGAGGAGAAGGAGGAGGAGGAGGTTGCGGGGGAGGAAAAGGAGGAGGATGCGGAAGCGGAGGGGGAGAGGAGGACGCGAAGGCTGAGGAGGAGGAGGAGGAGGAGGAGGAGGAGGGTGAGATGGAGGGTGAGATGGAGGAGGAGGAGAAGGAGGTGGAGGAGGAGGAGGAGGAGAAGGAGGACGAGGAGGACGCGGGGGAGGAGGAGGAGGACGCCAAGGAGGACGAGGAGGACGCGATGGAGGAGGAGGAGGTGGAGGAGGAAAGGGAGGATGAGGAGTAGAACGCGGAGGAGAAGGAGGAGGAGGAGGTGGAGGAGGGGCAGGATGAGGGGGGGAGGAGGAGAAGGGGGGGAGGAGCAGGAGGAGGAGGAGGAGGAGGAGGAGGAGGAGGAGAAGGAGGAGAAGGATTTGGAGGAGGAGGAGGAGGAGGACGAGGACGAGGAGGAGCAGGAGGAGGAGGAGGAACAGGAGGAGGAGAGGGAGAAGGAGTGGCAGGAGGAGGCGGAGGAGGAGGAGGAGGAGGAGGAGGAGGAGGAGGTGCGCCACCTGCTTGGCCCGCTTGGCGTCTGCCCAAGGCAAAAAGGTATCCATTGACGCTGCCGTCTTATGCGCCCCGGACGTCTCCATTGCATTTTCTGCGCGTGTCGTCGAAGCAAGGCATCGTTTTGAATGACGAACATCCTGTCGCGAGTGTGGCAGAGCGATAATACACATGGAACGCTGGAGCTCCGCACGTGAATCCAGTCATGCTTCGTCGCAGAACCATCATCTCATCATCATCATCATCATCATGCCTCTTCTATTCTCTGTGAGCAAGCTCCTGCTGTCTCCGCAGCTTCTCTGCCCAAGTGCCCCCCGTCGGCCGCGCGTGCGGGCGCCTTATGCAGGCGGTCGCACAAGCGGCTCTCCAGGGCGCTGGGGAGATTTTGTTCAGGGGGGGGCTGCGGGCCGCGCTCTACGAGCGGCTCGTGGCTGCCCCCCTCTCTGTGCTTCAGGACCAGGGGCCTCCATCGCCTGCCTGGTCCATCCAGCAGGCGGACTCGCCCGAGGGTGAGGGGGCCTCCTGCCCTCTCCCTTCGGCGGGTTCCACCTGCCCCACCGTCTGCCTCGGGCTGGCGGTGGACCTGAGCGGCGGGGTCTCTCCCTGGCTGCTCAGCACGGTCGCCGCCCTCCTCTGGGTGACGGCCGCCTGCAGCGCTTGCGCGGGCTGCTGCCTCGGGCTGCTGGGCCCGTACGTGTGGCGGAGGCTCTGGCCCTCCGCCTGGCCGCGCGGCGCGGTTTCTGCTTCACCTGAGCAGGACCGCCGTGCGGCGCGAGCGCGGGCCTACGGGGCTCCGCCTCGACCTCAAGCGCTCGAGCGGGCAGACGCCCAGCGTGCGGGCGGCGGCGTCCACGGCGGCGCCCACTGATGGCGGAGCTGCCACCAGTTGGCGGAGGGCCCCTTTGGCCCGAGCTCTACCCTTTCGCTGCGCCCACGGCGCGCGACTACGCACGATGGCGCCTAGACGACGGCGACACCAGCTGGGCGGCTATCCCCTCGCCTCTCGAGAAGGGGGCATCCTGCTGGCCCTGCCTGGTGCCTTTCGCTCTACAGCGGAGCTCGAGGCTGCCGAGGCGGATGGCTTTGCTGGGATGATAGGCCCCTTCCAGCTAGTGGACGTCCAGCTCCAGGGGGCCGCTTCACGGCCGCTCGCCACTACCGCATCCGTCCTCGTTTTAGATATCGAGGTTGCCGAGCTCGAGCTCGAGTCGCTGTACCCTCTAGAGGTCGGCGACGACGCAGGCATCGTTCCCTTCGCCGAGGTGCGCAGCCGCGGCTATTGGCCGCATCCTTCGGGGGTTCGGGTGCTTCGCGAGGGCTACGCTCGTTTGCACGGCGCCCCGCCTACCGCAGGGGAAGAGCCTCTCCCAGGGGCCGATCGGGCTACCCCCTACCACTCTGCCGACGAGATGGAGGAGCCCGAGGGGTTCGCGGCCGACGGGGAAGCCGACCGCGCGGCCCCAAGTGCGCGAGCCCCCGCGATCGCTGGAGCGCCGCGCGGCCCGCCCGCCAAGCGCGCTGGCGCCGCCGCGCCGCCACGGGTCGCGGGTCCTGCTCCGATTGCTCCTGGTGCTCCTGCGGCGTCTCTGGACGACGGGGCTCCCATGACCCGCGCCGAGGTAGCTGCCGAAATGCGCGCATTGCTTGCAGCCCACGCGGCCTCCACGATGGTCGGCGGACCCGAACCGCTGGGCCCCGCTCCGGCTGCCCAGAGCGCTCGGCCCGAGGTGCCTCAGCTTTTCAGCGACGAGGCGGCGCGCCTCGGGAGGACGAGGAGGAGGAGGCCGGCGCCCCAGGAGAACAACACCCAGCTCACCACCAAGCGGAATGCTGCGCTGGAGGCCCACCCACCCCTTGGGGCCCCTCTGCTCCCTCGCCTCCTGGCCCGGCAGCCCGAGCCCCCGCGACGACCGACGACCGCGACCGACGGCGTCGGGCGCCGCACGCTCAAACTCCGCCCGCGACCTCGGGCGACCCCGCGCACGCATCGGCTCAGATGGGGGGGATCGCTCGGAGGCGCGAGTGGCAGCAAGCGCTGATGCAGCACGGCCCCGACGTGCGAGGACTGATGAAGGAGAATTTGGCCCGCGTTCTGGGCGTGGAAGTCAGCGCCGTGACCCCCATGGCCATGCATCAGTACTTTCGCGAGCACAGCCCTCTCGGGGCTCAGCCGTCGACGCACGAGTTGTTGACGCATTTTGCCTTCCTCAGCGCCGAGCTGTGGCGGGCCTGCGAGGAGGGCAACCCCGAGAGGGTCCAGACCTTGCTGACTTGCCAGTGCATGTTCATCGACCAGTTGGCGGGGGACCGCGGCTACCTCGAGGCCGCTTGGTTCCTCACGGGGCTGGAGCCTCCCCCGTGTCGCGTGGCCAGTCGTCACACGGAGCGCGAGGCCCAGACCCCGTTTTCACCCCTAGTGGATCCTCGCTGGCTGTCGGCGCAGGGCGAATACATGAAGGAGCTGCAAGCAATTCGGGCGCGCCTCGACGCCGAGCGCGCCGTCGCGCTCCCCAAGCATCCACCTCATCAGCCCAAGCAGCCCAAGGTCTCAAAGCCCCCCTTCAAGTCTCAGGGCGCTCCCAAGGCCCCGAAGGCGGTGCCCAAGAAGGACTGAAGATGCCCTTGGCGCCCGCCTTCTTGGAGGGGGGGCCTTCGCGTGGCCGGGGTACGCCGCCGCAGACAGTCTGCACCGACGCTGCTACGGCTGCTAGGCGTGTTTGGGCGCAGCGAGGGCGTGAGGGTAGGAATGTGCTCCTCCAGCGATGCTGTTGCGGCCCCGCAGGGAGGAGTGCGTTCCGCCACCACGCCCCTCGCTCTGCTCCGAACCGCCCCTCGGATCCATTCGGCCATTTTGGCCGTCACCTGCCTCAGTCGAGCGCTCCCCCCATGGGGCCTGCAGCCCCTGAGTTTGGTGTTCTTGCTGGTGCTTGTTCTCCTTCAAGCACCCCTGCTGCTCTTGCCAACGTCGCGCCATTCGTCGCTGACTTGTCTGCCTTGCTGCGCCTGTTTCCAGGCGCGAACATTGATATCACCCACTGGGCGGCAGCGCTGTCCCAGGTTGGGATGGGTGCTCGATGTTCTCTTGGATCTTTCTCCCGCTCATCAATGCGTGCAATGGGCAGGGACGACCCGTGCCTTTTGGGGCCGCCTCCCCGCGATCCTTGGCCGTGCCCGCCTGCTCCACCTCTTGGTCCCCCGCCTGACGGCTTGTCGGCGAGGCGCAGGGAGCGCTGGAGATTGCGGCGCGCGGCGCGGACGCTCGCGCAGTATTCTGTTATTGCGTTGAACTGGCTCACTTTTGGTCATCCTAGCCTCGCTCCCGCCGAGGCTCGTGTCCGCGCCACGGTCTCGCCCTGCCAGGAGGGCGTCCGCACCCGTATCGAACGGTTGTGTCGGATCGCAGTTCGCCTTGCCCGTGGTGGCAAGAGCGACTTAGGTCGAGCCTTCGCCAAGTTCGACTCTTCTGAGGTCTCGCTCCATGGCCTGGCCACCCATGTTGCAGCTTTGGAGGCCTCCTTCACCTCCTCTTCTTCCGTGCCCGCCCCCATGCGGCACTGCCCGACCAGCGCTCCTTCCGTGCCTGGTTCGCTGGCGTCTGCGGCGGCTTGGGACTCCACCCAGGTCGAGCCCTTCGATTTAAAAGTCAGGGCGTCTCGCATTAGGTGGGATTATTCGCCAGTGTTTGATCCCATTCCATTTCTCTCTGACGCTCGAGTCCGCGAAGCGTTCATCAATCCAGAGGAGATGCGGCTCCCGGCGTCAGAGTGGCCTGCTGGCCAAAAGGGGGCGCGTGTCCATATGGACCGCGCCGAGCTGTGGGCCCTGCTCCAGAAGTGGGATGCCTGCGGCGCCCTGTACCTGACTCCTGCTTCGGACCTCGCCTGGGATGAAGCCTGCGGAGCTTTCAGGGAACCGAAGGACAGCGACTTCGACAGGCTGATCCTGAACCCAACGGTCGTGAACAGCCGCTGTGCCTCAATCTCGTCCAGCACCCAGCGCCTTGGCCAGGGTTTCCTGCTGTGCCGTTTGGGCCTGGCGCCTGGGGAGTGGTTGGCAGTTTCTTGCGACGACCTACGGGAGTTTTACTACACTTTCCGCGTTCCTCCCGCGCGCGCCAGGCGTAACGCCCTTCGCGTTCGTCTGCCATCATCCCGCTTCAAGGCCTTTCGAGCCTGGCGCCCCGAGCTCGAAGGTGTGGACGTCGCGCCTTGCCTCAATGCTCTAGCGATGGGCGACAACATGGCGGTGGAGATTGCCAACTCTGCACATGAAGGCGCCCTGCACAGCTTCGGGGCCTTGCGGCCTCACGAGCAGGTTGTCCACCGCTCGCCCTTCCCGCGGGGACCGTTTGTCGAGATGCTGAATATTGATGACCATACAGGTTTTCAGAAGCTCTCGTGGCATGGCTCCGCTCCTCGCCCCGACGACCCCTGTCGCCGTGATCGTGTGGTCTTCGCCGCCTGCGATGCAGGCTACCCGCGCGTGGGCCTGATTCAGCATCCAGGCAAGCGCGCGCGCGGCGAAACGCACAAGGTGGTGGTGGGCGCCGAGGTGGAAGGGCGCATAGGCATCGTCTGCGCTCCCTTAGTGCGGACGGTGGCCTTGTGCAGGCTGACCCTGATCCAAATCTACCTTGGCATCACCACACGCTCCCTGTTAGCCTCTCTTGTGGGCTGCTGGGTCCAGGTGTTCCTCTATCGCCGTCCGATGCTCGCCATTTTCACGCACGTCTACAACTTCCTGTCGCGCCTGGCGACCGAGGAGGGCATTGCATACGACTTGCCTCCTTATGTTCTCGACGAGCTTTTGGCCTGCACCTTTTTAGCCTTTACGGCTATAACCGACCTTCGGGCGCAGCCTTGCCCCGAGGTGTTCGGCACGGACGCGTCTCTCGGCTGGGGGGGCGTTGTCCGCGCTCCTATCAGCCCGCAGCTCTCCGCCGAGCTGTGGCGCAGATCGGAGCACGGGGGGTGGCACACGACCCTGCACAATCGGAGCCTCCTCGCCGTACTCAGCCGCGGCGTGCCCTTGGGCCCTGAGCTCACCCAACTGCATCGCGACCTGGGGCTCCCGTCTATTGAGCCCCCCGTCGCGCCGCGTTGGGTCACCGAGCTATCAGAGGCGCTGCGCTTTCGGCTCGCGTACACATGGGAGTTTCGCATGCCCCGTCACATCAATATCCTTGAGACAACGGTGTATAAGAGCTTGTGCAAGTACTGCTGTATTCGCCTCCCTGACTCTCGTATCCCCGTTCTCTTGGATTCAAAAGTGGCTTTGGGCGCGACCGCTCACGGGCGCAGTAGCTCTCCTGGTCTATCTCACGTTATTTCGACCACTTTGCCCTATGTGATAGGAGGAGGTTTATATATGGGAGGCATGTACGTGCCTACGGACGTGCACAGGGCCGACGACCCCACGCGGAACCGTGCGGTGAGGCCCCCGTCCCGTGACCCTCCCGCCTGGTTAGTTGAAGCAGAGAGAGGAGAATTACTCGCTTTGATTGCATTGCGTACGCCGACTCCCGCTCGTCATTCCCTACTTGTCTCTGGGGCCGATTTGTTGCGCAGCTTGTGGCTCGAGGCCCCGAGGGGCTGCTCAGCCACCGCTGGGCGGCCGCCCCCCCCCCCGCGGAGGGCGCGGGGATGACCGCCGACGCCGCCAGCGACGGCGCCCAGGGGGAGGCACCTGACCCCTCGGGCGCCGCCGAGAGCAGCATTGAAGCTGCTCTCGCCAGCGGAGAGCGTCGCGGGCCTCGCAACGCGCTCTTCGCTGACAGCGAACGGCCTCTCGCGTCCTCTGCAGACGCCACGCCAAAAGCGTCTGCTTCCGCGGAGGGCGGCTCGCCCGGCCCCGACCCTGGCGCCGCCAGCGCAGGATCGGCTCCCCAGGCCGCCAAGCGTGCTCCGCCACTGGCCCTCCGCTCCAAGGCCGCGGCGGCCCCTCCGCCTGCTATCGGGGTGGGCTCGTCGCGCGTCGGCTCGCGGGAAGCGCCAAAGGGGGCCTCAGCAGCTACCCCCGCACCTTCCAGCGAGCGGCCAGGGTGAGCGCCTCTCGCCAACTGCTTGGCGTAGTGGACGGGGCCTCGCGCGGCACAATTGAGGCCGCCTTCAGGCGCCAGTCCCTAGTCTACCATCCAGACAGGACTCCCGCGCACCTGGGCGCCGACGAGCGAACAGCCCGCGCGCTGAAGTGGAAGCAGCTCTGTGACGCCAAGTCAGTGTTGCTCCAGGCCGTCTCGCAGGCCGCCGCGCCGCCCGATGTTCCTAGCACGGGCGGCGACGGTCCTGCCGCCCGCGCCTACGCCCGGGCCAAGGCGGCAGGAAAGGGCGCCCGCAAGGGCAAGCTGGCTCCAGGGTCGACCATGGCCCTTCAGGCGCTCGAAGAGGCGGTCTCCTCGCGGGTCGCCCTTGCGAGCGCCGAGCTGGCCCCTCGGGCTGCCCTCCCCGCCTCGGGCGCGCCTCTCCCGAGGGGCGGGGTTTCGTCTGCC
>CAUYUJ010001794.1:0-85000 GCA_963575745.1 Prorocentrum cordatum
GAGGGAGGAGGGAGGAGGGAGGAGGGAGGAGGGAGGAGCGAGGAGGGAGGAGGGAGGAGGGAAGAGGGAGGAGGGAGGAGGAGGAGGGAGGAGGAAGGAGGAGGAGGAGGAGGAGGCGGAGGAGGCGGAGGAGGAGGAGGAGGAGCAGGAGGAGCGAGGGAGAGGAGGAGAAGGGACCCTGAGGTCGGGGAACCAAGGACGGCATTGACAGAAACTGCCGGCGGTCCGCGCGGATTTCTTGAATCGGCGCTACGAGAACGGCGACTATGCACCGTACCATGTTCGGACTCCCTTCAGGCCCCGCTCCAGCGCGGTACGGTGCTCCAGTCCTCAGGCTCCGAGGGCCGAGACACTACGCACCGTACCATACCCAGGTCGAGGATCGACGACGCCTAGGGGGACGCAAACGCGGAACGGTGCACACATGTCGCCCGCGGACCGGAGGGATGGGAGGCGAGGCGAGCGCGCGAGTTCGGTCCGGCGGGACCAGCCCTCATAGGGCGGCGCGGGGGGGCCGGAGCCCTCAGGAGACGTGTTGGGGGCGGGAGTCGGAGCCGGAGCCGGAGTCGGAGAGATGGGCGGGAGCCGGAGTCGGAAAGGTGTGAAGAGGAGTCGGAGAAACGACCAGAGTGGGCAGAACACGTAACGCCGGAGTCGGGGAAGCATTCCAGATCCTATAGGTTGCAGTGGGCGTAGGCGTGGGGATGGGAAAAGGGCTCCCGAGCTGAGCCTCGGCAGATGCCCTCGAGACTTCTGGGGCTCGGCTCCAGGCAGGGCGCTGCTTGGCCGGCTGGGCGGAACAGGTTCAGAGGTAGCCACGCGTTCACGGTTCACATGGAGAGGTAGGGTTTTGGCGGCCAGGGGACAAGATTTGTTCGGTCGGGCCCTCGTCACTGGGGCACACGGAGAAGTAGGGCTTCGGCGGCCAGGGGACAAGATTTGTTCGATCCGGCCCTCGTCATTGGGGCACTCGCCCCTGTGGACGACGGCCCCGAGGAGGAGGGCCACATCCCTCGACTGCTTGAGGACACGGGCCACGGGGGCCCTGAGGACGAGGGCCCGAACCTGCGCCTTCAACTGCTTGAGGGCCCTGAGGGATAAGACGACGGGACGCACGGGACGCTCGCATGCGCGGCAGAGCGCGGCCCTCGTGAGGACGGAGCGGAGGCACCGTGGCGCCGAGAGGCTCCATGGCTCCCGCCATTCGTGGAGCCCTTCCGGACGCTGTGGGCGTCGGCCTGCCTCTTGAGAAGAGCGCCCTGCTCGGGGGCGGCAGAGGGGTCCCAAGCTGAGCCCTCAACTGCTCGAGGGCACTTTGAAGGGGCCCTGGGACACACAAATGAATACACGCAGATAACAGGATTCCCCATATTTTCTTATATGTTCTGGGTTTTTGTCTTCCCCACCACTTCCCATATTTTCCAATATTTTCTGGGGAATCGACGATTCATTGTGTCTGTGTGTTTCTTTCCCTCCTGACACTTGTCCTCGGGGCCCCCAGGACGAGGGCCCTCAGGACGAGGGCCAGAAGGACGAGGGCCAGAAGGACCTCAGCTGAGCCCGGAGGACGAGGGCCCTGTGGACGAGGGCCCCGAAGGACGAGGGCCCTGAGGAGAAGGGCCCCAAGGACGAGGCCCCTGGGCTGAGCTCTCAACTGCTCGAGGGCACGCGTCCTCAGGTTGGGAGGCGGCCGGGGGGTCTGAACTGGCTGGGGCCAGCGAAAATCGGCCGCTCCGCTCGAATTCGGTTCCAGTACCCCTCCTGGGCTCCATCTTGGTGCAGCTCTCGCCCTGGATCCGTTTCTGAAGGTCCTGGGTCCCGAAAACTGCACCCAGAAGCCGACGAGGAGAAGGGAGAGGAAGAGGAGGCTGGAGGAGAGGAGCCTGGAGGACGGAGACGGGGAAGGGGGAGGAGAAGAGAGGAGAGGAGAGGAAGAGGAGGCTGGAGGACGGCAGGGAGATGAAGGTGGTGGTGGTGGTGGTGGTGGTGGTGGTGGTGGTGGTGGTGGTGGTGGTGGTGGTGGTGGTGGTGGTGGTGGTGGTGGTGGTGGTGGTGGTGGTGGGTGGTGGTGGTGGTGGTGGTGGTGGTGGTGAGGGTGGTGTGGTGATGGTGGTGGTGGTGGTGGTGGTGGTGGGGGGGTGGTGGTGGTGGTGAATCTTCGTTGGGCCCGCACCCAAGGCCCCCCTCTTCGAGCCGCCGAGGCTGTGCCCCGCCGCCACGCTGCCGTGCTCCGCGGCGTGCTCGGCGGCCCGGCTGGCCGTGCGGTTCCAGACGCGGAGCTGCGAGCCGCCGCCCGCGGCGGCGACCTCTGGAGGCAAGCGAACTGGCCTCGACATGCTCGCGCCGTAACAACAACAACAACAACAACAACAACAACAACAACAACAACTACTACTACTACTACTACTACTACTACTACTACTACCACTACTACTACTACTACTACTTACTATATACTACGACTACTCCTACTACTTACTACTTATACTACTACTACTACTACTACACTACTAATACTACTATGCTACTACTACTTCTACTACGACTACGATTACGACTTTACGACTTACGACTACTCTAATACTAATACTAATAATACTACTATTTACTACTACTACTACGACGACGACGACGACGGACGACCCCGACGACGACGACGGACGACGACGACGACGACGACGACGACGACGACGACGACGACGACGACGACGACGACGACGACGACGACGACGACGACGACGACGACGACGACGACGACGACGACGACGACGACGACTACTACTACTACTACTACTACTACTACTACTACTACTAGTCATGTTAAGTCTGTTCGCCCTTATCTGCTCGGGTGTCCGATAACGCGTATTTCCCAAACCCTCGATACCCACCCTCTTCGTCTTCGATCGAACCCCTTTTGGGGGGTATACATTTCTTCCCTGCAGGCTGGGCCTGGCAAGCGGCGGGGCGGCCGCGGACCGTCGGCCTGGTCAGCGGCAGCGCTGATCGGCGGGGCGGCCGCGGACCGCCGACCCGACCCCAAGAGGGACGGACAGGGGACCGACCACGACGTCGACGACGACGGAGACGACGACGACGACGACGACGACGACGACGACGACGGCGACGACGACGACGACGACGACGACGACGACGACGACGACGACGACGACGAGCGAAAGCGAGAGCGAGAGAGAACGACAGCAGGGCCACGAAGGACACGAAGTAGGCTTAAGTGCGACAGCGGGGACACGAAGGGGATGCGTATGGGGCCACGAAGAGCGCGAACGAGCGGGGGCCACGAAGGGCAGATAATGCGGGGCCACAGAAGGCAACGATGGGGCCACTGAGGGTAGCAACTGTGCCACGTAGGACAGTGAGGGGGCCACAAACGGCGACAGCGGTGCCACGAAGGGCATGCACACGGGGCCACAACGGGCGCGAACGAGCGGGGGCCACGAACGGCATACGTATGTTGGGCCGCGGAGGGCAAGGACGGGGCCACTGAGAGCAGCAACGGGGCCACGAAAGGCAGCGAGGGGGCCACGAAGGGCGACAGCGGGGCCGCGAAGGGCATGGATATGGGGCAACCACGGGCGCGAACGAGCGGAGGTCACGAAGGGCATACATATATGGGGCCACGAAGGGCAGCGAGGGGGCCACGAAGGGCTGCAACGGGGCCACGAAGGGCAGCGAGGGGGCCACGAAGGGCTGCAACGGGGCCACGAAGGGCAGCGAAGAGGCCACGAGGGGCAGCGAGGGGGCCACGAAAGGCTGCAACGGGGCCACGAAACAAAGCGAGGGGGCCACGAAGGGCTGCAACAGGGCCACGGAGGGCAGCGAAGAGGCCACGAGGGGCTGCAACGGGGCCACGAAACAAAGCGAGGGGGCCACGAAGGGCTGCAACGGGGCCACGAAACAAAGCGAGGGGGCCACGAAGGGCTGCAACGTGGCCACGAAGGGCAGCGAGATCCCGATTCGTAGGTAATCTGTGAGGGAGTCCTAAGCGTGAGCGCGACTCCTGGGTGCCTGGGTGTCGGGAGCGCGGCGCTTGAGTAAATCGCAAATATTCGTCAATAAATTGCAAGCAAGTCTCCAGCGAAAGCGCGACTCCAGAGCGCCGGGAGAGCGATTCCTAAATAAATTGTGAGGAAGTCCCAAGCGAGAGCGCGAATCCTGAATAAAATGCGAGGAAGTCTCGGGCGGGAGCGGGAGTCCTGGCTAAATTGTGAGGAAGTCTCAAGCGGGAGCCGATGTTGTTGTAACCCGGGGGCCAAGGGCCTAGTTTGAGCATCAAGACTTTCCCAAACATAAAACAGGGTGCGAGCGTCGAGGGGCACATTTTGACTGCGGAAAAACAATATGCACAAGTGGGGGGATCAACAATAACTAGTCTTCAGAAATGAATATCCAACAACAACAACCACAACCACAACCACAACCACAACAACAACAACAACAACAACGCTGCACAACAACAACAACAACAACAACAACAACAACAACAACAACAACAACAACAACCACAACAACAACAACAACAACAGCAGCAGCAGCAGCAGCAGCAACAGCAGCAGCAGCAGCAGCAGCAACAACAACAACAACAACAACAACAACAACAACAACAACAACAACAATCATTTTACCCGAACGCTCAGTGTTCTCCCCAGTGCCAGGGTTTTCTTGCGACACCAGCCAATACCCCCACTTCGTGGGGGGGCCGTTCAAGCTCTACCAAATATCCAAACGACTCTTCGAGACCACCCACACCCAGCTTCCCGCCCTATGACGTTGGGACACTTCACTTCGTGGCGTGCGGACGACCCTGGCTACTACACTGGCGTGGGGTACACACCCACAGAGGTTGATCACATCTGTTACATATGATGTGGTACACGGTACACGTGAGATGGTACGCAGTGCCAAGATAGTTGGTCACATTTTTGGGGCAAATTCGTGGGGATGCGATTACAGAAGTACATGTGTTACACTGATGTTATACAGTCCCAAGGATGACGCATGCATTGCTCATAGACTCATGGCGCTATGATCCTAACTCTCAGTGCCCAACGCGCGCAGTGCCAGACGTGAAAACCCATTGTGTTTGGCAGGATTTCGACATGCGCGCGCGGCGGCCGCGCGCATGTGCACTTCGTCTCATTTTTTGCAAGGGATGGTGGCCCTCGCAGGCGCGCAACCGTTGTTGGAGAAGTTCAAAGCACCTGAAGAAGTAGCACGCAAAGACCCTTTTGACAGAAATGTTTAAAAAGTGGTGTGTTTCCTATGAATCCGCAAGAGCGCGCGGAAGGACATTTTGACAATTTTTTCTTAAAAAACCATTGGGTTTTTGATGTTTTTATGTTAAAATCGTTACGAAACCTAAGGTTTTGGAAGGATTTCGTCTTGCGAGCGCGAATGTCCACTTTACCTTATTTTTTGCAAGGGATTCTTGAAATTTGATCAACTAAGAACAAGAATTTTCATTTTCTATTGTTTTTTGCAAGGGAAAACGAGCGTCAACAAAAAACCGGATCCGGGGGTAATCCACTTTTCTGAAGCTTTCGCAGAAAAATGATGAAAATGTAGCTGCGGCCTAGGTTTTGGGCGGGGGGCGTGCACCAGGGGGTCCAACAATAATAATTCTTTAGAAGTAATAGTGTTCAACAACAACAACAACAACAACAACAACAACAACAACAACAACAACAACAACGAAAACGGCGGGAGGTCTTTCGCCGTCTTCGGTTTCCGGGGGCCTCGCCGGGCCACAGGGCCGTCAAAAAAACGGCCCGCGATGAAACACCAGCCCTGGGGGAAGGGTCGGGACTTCCGGGGGCCCCGTGCGAAAAGCAGGGCGTCGCACGTCGGGGTGCCTGCCTCGCTCTAGGACCGCTCTCTGCTGTCAAGCGGCAGCCAAGCGGTACGGCGAGGGGGTACTGGAAGAGGAACCATTGGGCAAGGAATCCGGGGCCCGGAGGCCGGCTGAGCACCAAGTGAGGCTTGGCCATGGCACTCACCGCCGCCCTCGTCAGATAAGAGATCCTCCAGGATCGGAAGCCTCCTGGGCACAATCCTGGACCCTCCTCCTCCTCCTCCTCCTCCTCCTCCTCCTCCTCCTCCTCCTCCTCCTCCTCCTCCTCCTCCTCCTCCTCCACCGTACCAAACCACCCGTGGGGTGGCCAGCAACGGTCAGGCTGCCTGACAAGGAGGCGCCTGGTGCGGCTCGGCTGTGCCTGGAAGCGCGAGCGGGGCAGGTGATTCACCCTCTGAAGCCTGGCGGGCCGCGTGGGCCGCCATGGGGTAGCCCATGGCCCCCAGGCCGATCCAGCCGGCATGAGCGCCACTGGCCCACTGCGCCGCGCAAGATGGTCGGCTGCGGGGCAAGAGCCCCCGAGAGCCAGCTGCATCGCCTTGCCTCGGGGCCCGGGGGCCCTCCCCAGGAATGCACGCAGAAGGCATCTACACACCACCACCGTGCCAGGCCAGGGCCATCTTGGCCCTGGCATGGTGTGTACGCCATCCTGGCCGAGGCCAGGAGGGTCTATACACCATCCTGGAACCCAGGATGGCCCTGGCCTGGTACGGTGGTGGTGTATACACCCTGCGAAATGCTTTAGAAATCATGGGTTAAGAAATTCATAGTCTCAGAATTTGAAATCAAACCCAGAATGTCGATTCAAATCTTAGGATTTACGCTGAAACATTTTAAGAATAATCGAGACTCTGGCCGAAAACGTAAGTTTTCTTAAGCATCGCCTGGAGTGTACATGCCTTCGTCGGAGAATGCTGCGGAAAGCTGGGGCCCAGGGCTCCGGTCGTGGCTTCCCGCGAGGCTGCCGCGCTGCCCGCAGCGTCGGCTCTCGGGGGCGGCCCCGGGCGAGAGCGGCCTCCGGGCGCGCGGCCTGCCGATCGCTGCACTGCCGAGGCGACGGCCTCGGCCCCCCCTGGGCGCCCCCGGAGGCCCGCGCGCCCGGGGCCGCTCCGGCGGCGGGGCCGTCTTGGCGCGCAGCCGAGATGAGCCCGACCGCGTCCGAGCGAGGCGCCCGGCCAGCCCCGGGACGAGCGCCCGGCATCCGCTGGCGCCGGCGGCGGCGTTCATCGCAGGCCGGGTGCGGCGCGTGGCCCCGGGGAGCGCGCGGGCCCGTGCGCCTCGAGCCGCGGCTGCGGAGAGGTGGACACCCGCCAGGAGGGACGCCAAAGACCTTCGCCCGGAGACCCGGAACGATAATTCGCGGGGGAGATGGGGAGACCTTGGGTCACGGGCAGCCGAAAGCAACGCGCGGCTCCACCTTCGGGGGCACACGAGGATGCGAGGGCAATCGACAGAAAGGTGTGGCTAGCACACCTCTGATGCCATCGAGAGAGCCCCACCGCCTTTGGCTGCTCAGGGAGCCTGGATCCTGAGCGGTAGAAGAACGGGACGACGTAAAGGTATCCACCGTCGCGAAACGCCTGGCCCAGGACTGCTGGAGAGCCGATACCCCCGCACGCCGCCGCAAAGGCAATAAACTCGGAGACTCGGGCCCTTCACTGTCCACCAGGCCGTGCTCAGAGGCTCTCCCCCCGCTGACCCTCCGTGAGGGGAGCGGTACTCAGAGTGCGTAGAGGAGCTGTGGAGGTGGAGGCGAGGGAGGACGACGAGGAGGAGGAGGAGGCGGAGGAGGAGGAGGAGTGGCATGAGGGAAGCGGAGGAGGAGGAGGAGGAGGAGGAGGAGGAGGAGGAGGAGGAGGGAGGAGAGGAGGGGGCAGGAAGGTTCACTGCCCCCCGCGGGAGCCGCGCCGCGGGCACCCAGGGGCCGCGCCACCTCCACCGCGCGCCCGGCGAAGCCTCGAGCGTCGGGGCGGCTCGTCCCGGGTGGCGGAGAGGCCCGTCTGGTGCCGCCCTCCGTCCGCTCGGGGCCCGAATCTCAAGGCCCGAAGAATAACCCAAGAAGCGGCAGCAAGAAACAACAAACAACAAACAACAACAACACATCACCATCATCATCAACAACAACAACAACGAAACAGCAACAACGAAACAACAACATCATCATCACCATCATCATCAACAACAACAACAACGAAACAGCAACAACGAAACAACAACATCATCATCACCATCATCATCAACAACAACAACAACGAAACAGCAACAACGAAACAACAACATCATCATCACCATCATCATCAACAACAACAACAACGAAACAGCAACAACGAAACAACAACATCATCATCACCATCATCATCAACAACAACAACGAAACAACAACAACGAAACAACAACATCATCAGCACCATCATCATCAACAACAACAACGAAACAGCAACAACGAAACAACAACATCAGCATCACCATCATCATCAACAACAACAACAACGAAACAACAACAACGAAACAACATCATCAGCACCATCATCATCATCAACAACAACAACAGCAACAACGAAACAGCAACAACGAAACAACAACATCATCATCACCATCATCATCAACAACAACAACGAAACAGCAACACCGAAACAACAGCATCATCAGCACCATCATCATCAACAACAACAACGAAACAACAACAACGAAACATCAACATCACCATCATCATCAACAACAACAACGAAACAGCAACAACGAAACAACAACATCATCAGCACCATCATCATCAACAACAACAACAACGAAACAGCAACAACGAAACAACAACATCATCATCACCATCATCAACAACAACAACAGCAACAACGAAACAGCAACAACGAAACAACAACATCATCATCACCATCATCAACAACAACAACAACAGCAACAACAACAACAACAACGAAACAGCAATCACAACAACAACAGCAACAGCAACAGCAACAGCAACAGCAACAGCAACAGCAACATCAACAACAACAACAGCAACAGCAACAGCAACAGCAACAACAACAGCAGCAACAACAAAAAAAATCATTATCAGACTGATCGTTCTTACTTGCCCGTGTGTCATTCGAAACGAATTCCCCACACTTTCGATACCCGGCGTTTCTGTGTTCGATCACACCCCCTTTTGGGGGGGGGTCTCTTTGCGGGGGGGCGGCGGGCTTAGACTGGCGGGCAAACCTAAACGGGCGGACAATTTTTCGTGGGCGTACATGTGCCCGCCATTGGAATTGGTGTGGGACCTGCACACAGAGGAAGGGGAGAACGAGGAAGAGTGGGAGGGAGGGAGGGGGAGGGACGAAGGAAGAGGGAAAACGCCAGGAGAGAAGGAGCGAAGCAGGGGGCGGTTGATTAGAGGCAAAGAAAGACAGAGAGAGACAGAGAGAGAGAGAGAAAGACGGGTAAAACAGGTAGAGAAAGAAGAGAGAGAGAGGGGAGAGAGAGAGAGAAAGAGAATGAGAGAAAAAAACAAAAAATGGAGGGAGGAGGCAGGAGAGGGGAGGGAGAACGAAGGAGGGAGAGGAGGGAGAGGGGATAAGGCAGAGAGGCATGAGGATGAGGGAAGATAGGGGGGAGAGAGAAAGGAGGAGAGGAGGGAGGATGGAGGAGGGAAAGGGAGGAGGAACAGGAATGTAAGAGCGTGAGCGTTCGAGGAAGTCCTAAGCGAAAGCGCCGTTCCTGAAGGAAGTGTCGGGCGGGAGCCCACGACGGGCGGGCGATCCCCTGGGGACATTCAAGCGGGATGCCTGAGTATGGCGAAAGCGCGAATACTAAGTAAGTTGTAACGGCGTCCCTGGCGCAGCGTGTTCCTTGAGCGTCGAAAGCGCGATGTCTGAATCAATTGTATAGAAATCAGATGCGAAAGCGCAATTCCTGGATAAAGTTTGAAGGGTTCTCTGGCGGGAGCGGGGGTCTCGATTAAATTGCGAGGAAACCTTGACTCAATTGCGAGGAAGTCTCAAGCGGGAGCGGTCGTTCCTGAGTAAATGGCGAGGAAGTCTCAGATGGGAGCGCGGTCCTGACTAAATTGCGAGGAAGTCACAGGCGGGAGCACCGATCCTGAGTAAATTGTGAGGAAGTCTTTGGAGCGAGGGTCCTGAATAGATTTGGAGGACGTGACAGGCGGGAGCCCTTGTTGTTGCAATCCGGGGGGGCAGGGGCACAGTTTGAGCACGAAGACTTCCCCTGTCAAAAAACAGGGTGCGAGCGTCGAGGGGCGCGCATTGACGCGAGATCTCTCGAGGCCGTCTTTTTCCATCATTGCGCAGAACGGCGGAGGGCAGCCTCGAGAATGCACAGCCAGCAAGAGAAGCACATACTCGGCCACGGTTAAAATCATTGCTCAAGTTGGGCGGGGGGGCCAGGGAAGAACTTGAGCACCGGGATACGGCCACACATGCACCCCAAATGCCGACAAGTCGCGGCACGCGGGATCTCTCGAAGCCATATTTTCCATTTTTGCGCAGAACGGCGGAGGGCAGCCTCGAGAGTGCACAGCCAGCAAGAGAAGCACAGACTCGGTACCACACGCTAGTCTCTACACACGGCTACAGCCGAAAAACTCCATTGACCAAACACCTTGTTATACCGGGCGGCACGGGACAGCTGCCGCGCGGCAGCAACTACCATGTCCGCGCCTGCGGTGGCTGCTTCAAAGGGTAGACCGCGGGTCGAGGCTCGAGCAACGGCATCCAGCGCAGGACGACCGAGGCCTCCTAAGTGACGGCGGCCAGCGCGGTCACACAGGCCCTGGGGGCAGAGGCAACGACGCGAGAGGCAGTCGAGGTCCCGAGCGCCCCTACCGACCACGAACATCATCTGTCGAACGCGGCCTGAAAACATGCAGGAGTCGAGAGAGCAGGAGGAAGAGGAGGAACGGAGAGGGGAGAGAAGGGGATGTCCCCAGATCAGGCTAGCTTCAGGATGCGCAAAAATCACGGGGACCCCGCGACAAATGCATTCCGAGATCAGCCTAAAGGTGGCGGCGGTGAGCGCGTTTGCAACTCGGATGGCACGTCTATCAAGCTCAGAGATGCTCGTTCCCTCCAGAGGGGCATCCAATCGGCGCAAGCGGGCCGCCCCTGACCTCCAGGTCACAGCCGGCACGGAAACCAATAAGCCGAGGACCGCCGACGAGCGCACCCAGCACAGCAACGCGTCCAGTAGCCGCGGGTCGCCAGCGCCCTCCAAGCGATGGCGAGCAAGGTTGATAGCAACAATTCCAAGCCCACGATGTCCGCAAGCTCGACGAATACGATTCGGCGCGCAGATGCACAAAGTCACATGATAAGGCATGACAGACGCGCGTGATCGGGCCCGCCGCCAGGGCCTCCTAAAACGAAGCCCCACTGGTCGGTCAGCGCGGGCGCAGACCTCACGGCTGGCGGCGCGGACGCAGGGGGAAGCGGCGGCAGTGCAGCGAGAAGATGCCCGTCCGCGCCTTCTCCTCCACCAGCTGCAAGAAGTTCGCCTCGACCCTGCCCCCGAACTCCCCCAGAGCTGGCGCGAGCTGCCCCAGACGCTGCTGCATCCGAGCTCGCTTGGCGCATCGGTTCAACGACTGGCCCGTCCTCCAGCGGCCGCGGTCCTTGACCTCCTTGCGAGCCCGACGCCCCGACAGGAGGTCGTCTGACGCTCCTCCGCGGCGCAGGGGGCACAGCGACGTCTGCTCGCCGTCGAGCTGGGGCGTCGCCAGGGCAGCCTTGAAGGCCCGGCGGACCTGCTCGGGCGAGAAGCTCCACAGGCTCGCCTCGGGTCGTCGCCCCTGACGAAGGGAGTCGAGCAGCGGCCGCAGCAAGGGGCCGTCGACGATCAAGCTCTCGTCGGCGACGCCCGTCTTGCCAGGCCCCCCGCTCGCGGTTTCGTTCACCAGGATGGCCCAGTGCTGGTGGCCCCCCTTCGACCCGAGCCGCGGAGCGATCAGCAAGGCGGCGGCAAGGCGGCAGGCCTCGCTCGGGCGGCGGCACGCGCCGAACGCGAGCCTCACGAAGGTCGCCTCCGCGAGGCGGCCCTGGGCCAACATGGCCACGCGCAGGGGCAGCAGGCCCGTCCGGGGCGGGGCGAGCTTCGCCCGCCCCTGAAGCGCCCGAAAAGCCCGCGGCAGCGGCCTGCCCCCGATCAGCAGGGCGGGGAGGTGGTGCTGCAGCGCGGCCAGCGCGGCGCGGCCCGCGGCGCCGTCGTAGCCGCCCAGGAACAGGCGGGCGAAATACACGACAAGGACGGCGTCGAGCTCGGCGCTGCTCTCGGAGCCCCTCGCGGCCCAGAGGCACCACCTCAAAAACTTCTGGGCGCTGGCGCGGTAGTTCCTGCCCGCGGCGGCCGAGGCCGCCGACGCCTCCAGCACCGACAGGCCCCCGCGCGAGAGGCTGGAGGGCCCCGGGTGGACCGCCCGAGCCCTCGCGGCCTTGACCGCCCCCCTTGGGCTGCCGCGGTCGCCGCGACACCTGATCCGAGAAGTAGCCCTCGAAGCTCGGGCCGACGAAGAAGCCTTCTCTCGACGGCTTGTCGGCGACATTCCGCTCAGCGGGCACCCGGCGCACCAGCGCGCGCAAGCCACGTGCGAGAGCGATGCCAGAGAGGCGCCCCAGAGCGCGCGCGAGGCGCGGGCTGCCCGAACGCCCCTTGCCGACGGAGAGGGCTAGAGCCAAGTTGTCGACGAGGCAGACGACACGATGACGGTGGGCTCCTAGAGTCCTGGAGGCGCGGTGGCCACTGAACCCCGGGGCCTCGGCCCCACACTGCAAGATGTCGCAACCTGAACGAGAGCGCCTGCTCGAATGGGTGATCCCCCAGCCGTCGAACCCGAAGACAGCCTCAGCAACCTCCAGAAAGCTCTGACAGGCCTGAACCGGGCTGCCGGGGTGGACCTGGCAAGCACCAGCATGCGGACAACGATCGGCCACATCACGGTGTGAGCCGACGGTCTCGGCTGCATGGGACCTCGCGAGCACGCCGGAGGCCTGGCGGCACCCCCACTTCTCGGCGACGCGGCAAACCTCTGAAACCAAGACAGGGGGGATGTCCTTAATGCACACCCCCTTCCCGCACGGCGACGCATCAGAAGCACGGGTCCGCGAAGACCAACTAGACCTGGTAGAGGCGCTCCAGAGCGGGATCAGGGCCGCCGCGGCCCGCAGCTCCCTGGCCACAGACCCCCAAAGAGGTGCCGGCTGAGCCCTGACCACGTTGATGAACCGATAGACCGAATTGAAGATGGTCAGGACGTCCCGTCTCAAGATCAGCCCCCAAGTACAGTGGCCCACCAGCACGCTGAGGGCCCCCGCGGAGGCCCGCCCACGTCGCAAGAGACCCAGAACGGCTTGGCGAGTTCGGGCGAGACGATCGGGAGGAGCATGGACGATGCCAGACAGCCAGTCGATCTGCAGCCCCGTGAAGACCCCCTTGCTGACAGCCCCCGAGAACACCAAGAGAGGTAGACCCCTGGAGGTGAGAAGATCGGCAACGGCACGAGCCCGAGAGGTGGCAATCTCTGGGGTCTTTGAGACGACACAGAAGTTGACAACATATCCGGCACATATGGCATCATTCTGATCGACCAACGGACGCGGGCTGCACCTATCAACAATCATGTCACTGCTCTCGAAGCCAGCATCGGATAAAGCTCGAACGAGGGCGCCCTGACAGAAGTGCAACGCCCAACTCCACCCCACAGGGACAACTGCGATCAAATGTTGTACGAAATCGTTGATACCGGTGGGAACCCCCCGCTGGTAGATTTGAAACCGATGTGTCTGTTGGAGATCGCAGGCAGCGAGAACAGCGACTCCATCCCTGCAGGCAAGCGCATGCGATAGAAGGCACACTGGATGCACCCCTGAGCAAACACGAAACTGTCATCGCAGTCGACACTAGCCCACGCGCTGGGCGCGGGGATCTCGGCGGCTGGGGGCGCCGCGAAACTGCAGTTGGCCAGCCGAAAGTCGAGCGCGAGCCCGGGCATGCGATTGGACTTCTCCGCAAAGAATAAACCGATTGAGTGAGCTTAAGACTGAGGGCTGGCGGCCCGCCACATGATCACGTCGTGGGCCTCCAGCTGCTTCAACAACTGAGCGCGAGACTCTGGCTGGAGCGCAGCTCGGGGCCCACGCACGGGCGGTCGATGCCCGGCGCGTCCGACAGCTCCGCTGCAACCGACTCGGGATTCAGCATACTCTGCCTCCAACCCAGCAGCACGATGGAATCGACCTCCGAGACGACGTCGCAAGTAAAAACAGCTTTCGTCGACTGGGGCGAGGCCACGAGCGGTGGCTGCAGGGCCGCGCCCGACCGCCGTCGCCAGCGTAGCCAGGTGCCCGAGCGAGCATCTCTACCAGGGGTGCTTCGCAGGCGCTGCTCCCCTCCGAGCGGGCGGCAGGCAGCTCGAACACGCGGCAGAGGCCCGCAAGATGCTCCACCGAGGCTGCCTGCACAGCGGGCGCTGCAACACCGCCCTGGGTCGCGCAGCGTTCGTCTTTGCCGCAATGGAGCCAGCTGGGAGCGGACAGCCCCTCGCTGCACCACTCTCGCCAGCCCGCGCCTTTGGCAGCTCGAAGACGCGCCGCTCGACCAAGGGGCAGGCGGCGGCGCCCATCCACAGGAAGAAGAGGCAAAGGAAAAACGCGGCGCTGGCGATGGGCACCGCGCCTGGGCGCCTCGAGGCCAGGCGGAGGCGCGAGCGCCTCTGGGCCAAGCTGCCCAGGCCCACGATGATTGGAGACAAACTCGCGAGGCCCATCCTGGCCAGCAACCTGAGGGAGCGCCATGGCGAGGCCCATCCTGGCCTTCGCTCTTATCTGCTCGAGTGTCATTCAACGTGTATTTCCCAAACCCTCGATACCCGCCCTCTCCGTCTTCGATCGTACCCCTTTTGGGGGGTGTATCTTTCGTCCCTGCAGGCCGGGCCCCGGCAAGCGGCGGGGCGGCCGCCCGTCGGCCTGGCCAGCGGCAGCGCTGATCGGCGGCAACCCGACCCCAAGAGTGACGGACAGGGGACCGACCACGACGACGACGACGACGACGACGACGACGACGACGACGACGACGACGACGACGACGACGACGACGACGACGGCGACAACGACGACGACGACGACGAGCGAAAGCGAGAGCGAGAGCGACAGCGGGGCCACGAACGGCAAGAAGGGGGCGAAGGGCGACGACGGGGCCACGAAGGGCATGCATATGGGGCCACGACGGGCGCGAACGAGCGTGGACCACGAAGGGCAGATAATGCGGGTCCACACAGGGCAACGACGGGGCCACTGAGGATAGAAACGGGGCCACGTAGGACAGCAAAGGGGCCACGAAGGGCGACAGCAGTGCCACGAAGGTCATGCACATGGGGCCACGACGGGCGCGAACGAGCGGGGGCCACGAAGGGCATACGTATATTCGGCCGCAGAGGGCAAAGGCGGGGCAACTGAGGGCAGCGACGGGGCCACGCAGGGCAGCGAAGAGGCCACGAAGGGCTGCAACGGGGCCACGAAGGGCAGCGAGGGGGGCCACGAAGGGCTGCAACGGGGCCACGAAGGGCAGCGAGGGGGCCACGAAGGGCTGCAACGGGTCTACGACGGGCAGCGAGGGGGCCACCAAGGGTTGCAACGAGGCCACGAAGAGCTGCGATGGGGCCACGAAGGGCTGCAACGGGCTCGCTGAGGCCAGCGAGGGGGCCACGAAGAGCTGCAACGGGCCCCCGAAGGGCAGCGAAGGAGCCACGAAGGGCTGCAACGGGCCCACGAAGGGCAGCGAAGGGGCCACGAAGAGCTGCAACGGGGCCACGAAGGGCAGCGAGGGGGCCACGAAGGGTTGCAACGGGGCCACGAACGGCAGCGAGAGCCCGATTCGTAAATAAGCTGTGACGGAATCCTAAGCGTGAGCGCTACTCTTGGGTGCCTGAGTGTCGGGGACGTTTTGAGTAAAGTGTGAGGAAATCCAACACAAAAGAGCGATTATTGAGGAAATTGCCAGCAAGTCTCCAGCGACAGCGCGACTCCAGAGCGCCAGGAAAGCGATTCCTGAATAAATTGTAGGGACATCCAAAACAAAAGCCCAACTCTTAGTAAAATGCGAGGAATTCCCAGGCGGGAGCGGGAATCCTGGCTAAATTGTGAAGAAGTCTCATGCGGGAGCCGTTGTTGTTGTGACCCGGGGGCCAGGTGCACAGTTTGAGCCGAGTGACTCTCCAACTGAAAAACACACAATGGTCACCAGAGGGGGTGATCAACAACAATGGTTCTTCAATAATGGGAGATCAACGACGACAACAACAACAACAACAACAACACAACAACAACAACAACACAACAACAACAACAACAACAACAACAACAACAACAACAACAATCATTTTACCCGAACGCTCAGTGTTCTCACCAGTGCCAGGGTTTTCATACGACGCCCGCCAATACCCCCACTTTGTGGGGGGGCCGGTTCAAGCTCTACCACATTTCCAAACGACTCTTCGCCACCACCCACACCCAGCTTCCCGCCCTATGACGTTCGGACACTTCACTTCGTGGCATGCGGACGACCGTGGCTACTACACTGGCGCATGGTTTCAATGACTTCTTGTGGTAACATCTTGTGGAAACTAGCTTAGTATACGACGACGACGATTTGAAGGGCCTACGGTGCGAAAAATGATTTTATGTTGCGCGGTGCTAAAATTCCTACGAAACCCAATGGTTTTTGAAGATTTCGGCGTGCGCACGGAAAGAAAAAACGAATGTGTCCCGCATGGTATTATTTGACAGGGATGATGGCCCTGGCAGGTGCGCAACCGTTGTTGGAGAAGTTCGAAGCACGTGAAGAAGTTGATCGCAAAAGCCCGTTTGACAGAAATGTTTAAAAAAGTTGGGTTTCCTGCAAATCCGCAAGAGCGCGCGGGATGAAATTGTGACACTTTTTTTTTTTTTTTTTTTTTTTTTAAAAAAAAAAAAAAAAAAAAAAAAAAAAAAAAAAAAAAAAAAAAAAAAAAAAAAAAAAAACATTGGTTTTTTGATGTTTTTATGTTGAAATCGTTACGAACACTAAGGTTTTGGAAGGATTTCGTCTTGCGCGCGCGAATGTCCACTTTACCTTATTTTTTGCAAGGGATTCTTGAAGTTTGGTTATTTTAGAACAAGAAATGTCATTTTATAGTGTTTTTTGCAAGGGACAGCGGGGGGGAACAAAACAACCGGATCTTGATGACATCGTATTACCTGAGGCTTCCTCACGAAAATGATGAAAATGTAGCTGCGGCCTAGGCGCGGCAGGGGGGTCGTGCACCAGGGGTCCCAACAATAATTATTCTTTAGAATAATAATGTTCAACAACAACAACAACAACAATCATTTTACCCGAACGCTCAGTGTTCTCACCAGTGCCAGGGTTTTCATACGACGCCAGCCAATACCCCCACTTTGTGGGGGGGCCGGTTCAAGCTCTACCAAATTTCCAAACGACTCTTCGCCACCACCCACACCCAGCTTCCCGCCCTATGACGTTCGGACACTTCACTTCGTGGCATGCGGACGACCGTGGCTACTACACTGGCGCATGGTTTCAATGACTTCTTGTGGTAACATCTTGTGGAAACTAGCTTAGTATACGACGACGACGATTTGAAGGGCCTACGGTGCGAAAAATGATTTTATGTTGCGCGGTGCTAAAATTCCTACGAAACCCAATGGTTTTTGAAGATTTCGGCGTGCGCACGGAAAGAAAAAACGAATGTGTCCCGCATGGTATTATTTGACAGGGATGATGGCCCTGGCAGGTGCGCAACCGTTGTTGGAGAAGTTCGAAGCACGTGAAGAAGTTGATCGCAAAAGCCCGTTTGACAGAAATGTTTAAAAAAGTTGGGTTTCCTGCAAATCCGCAAGAGCGCGCGGGATGAAATTGTGACACTTTTTTTTAAAAAAAACCATTGGTTTTTTGATGTTTTTATGTTGAAATCGCTACGAACACTAAGGTTTTGGAAGGATTTCGTCTTGCGCGCGCGAATGTCCACTTTACCTTATTTTTGCAAGGGATTCTTGAAGTTTGGTTATTTTAGAACAAGAAATTTCATTTTATAGTGTTTTTTGCAAGGGACAGCGGGGGGAACAAAACAACCGGATCTTGATGACATCGTATTACCTGAGGCTTCCTCACGAAAATGATGAAAATGTAGCTGCGGCCTAGGCGCGGCGAGGGGGTCGCGCACCAGGGGTCCCAACAATAATTATTCTTTAGCATAAATAATGTTCAACAACCACAAAGACGGTTTGCTCTTATCTGCTCGAATGTCATTCAACGTGTATTTCCCAAACCCTTGATACCCGCCCCCCGTCTTCGATCGTACCCCTTTTGGGGGTGTATTTTTCGTCCCTGCAGGCCAGGCCCCGGCAAGCGGCGGGGCGGCCGCGGACCGTCGGCCTGGCCAGCGGCAGCGCTGAACGGCGGCAACCCGACCCCAAGAGGGACGGACAGGGGACCAACCACGACGACAACGACGACGGCGACGACGACGACGACGACGACGACGGCGACGACGACGACGAGCGAAAGCGAGAGCGAGAGCGAGAGCGACAACGTGGCCACGAGCGGCAGGAACGGGGCCGCAAAGGGCGACGGCGGGGCCACGAAGGGCATGCGTATGGGGCCACGACGGGCGCGAACGAGCGGGGGCCACGAAGGGCAGATAATGCGGGGCCACAGAGGGCAACGATGGGGCCATTGAGGGTAGCAACGGGGCCACGTAGGACAGCAAGGGGGCAACAAAGGGCGACAGCGGTGCCAGGCAGGGCATGCACATGGGGCCACGACGGGCGCGAACGAGCGGGGGCCACGAAGGGCATACGTATATTCGGCCGCAGAAGGCAAGGGCGGAGCCACTGAGGGCAGCAACGGGGTCACGGAGGCCAGCGAGAGGGCAACGAAGGGCGACAGCGGGGCCACGAAACGCATGCATACTTGGCATGACGGGCGCGAACGAGCGGGGGCCACAAAGGGCAGCGACGCGGCGACGTAGGACAGCGATGGGGCCACGAAAAGCTGCAACGGGGCCACGAAGGGCAGCGAGGGGGTCACGAAGGGCTGCAACGGGGCCACGAAGGACAGCGAGGGGGCCACGAAGGGCTGCAACGGGGCCAACAAAAGCAGTGAGGGGGCCACGAGGGGCTGCAACGGGTCCACAAAGGGCAGCGAGGGGGCCACGAAGGGCTGCAACGGGGCCACGAAGGCCAGCGAGGGGGCCACGAAGAGCTGCGAGGGGGCCACGAAGAGCAGCCACGGGGCCACGAAGGGCTGCAACGGGTCCCCGAAGGGCTGCGCGGAGGCCACGAAGGCTGCAACGGGGCCACGAAGGGCAGCGAGGGGCCACGCAGGGCTGCAACGGGGCCACGAAGGGCAACGGGAGGGCCGCGAAGGGCTGCAACTGGGCCACGAAGGGCAGCGAGAGCCCGATTCCTACGTAACGTGTGACGGCGTCGTAAGCGTGAGCGCGACTCCTGGGTGCCTGAGTGTCGGGAGCGCGGTGCTGAAGTACACTGCGGGGAATTCCAGCGCAAGAGCGCGATTCTTGAGTAAATTGCAAGCAAGTCCCCAGCGAGAGCGCGACTCCAGAGCGCCGAGAAAGCGATTCCTGCATAAAGGTTAGGAAGTCCCGAGCGAGAGCGCGATTCCAGAGTAAAATGCGAGGAAATCTCACGCGGGAGCGGGAATCCTGGTTAAATGAAGAAGTCTCAGCCGGGAACCGTTGGTGAACTCTCATGTCTGAAAACAATTGTTGCTGATCCCCCCTCACCGGTGCACGCCGCTTTTTCTCAATCGAAATGTGCCCCATCGACGCTCGCACCCCGTTTTTTGACAGGGAACGTTTTGGTGTTCAAACTGGGCCCCTGACCCCCCGGATAACAACAACAAGGGCTCCCGCCTGAGACTTCCTCCAAATTTACTCAGGACCCCGCCCCTAAGACTTCCTCACAATTTACTCAGGATCGGTGTTCCCGCCTGTGACTTCCGCGCAATTTAGTCAGGACCCCCGCTCCCATCTGAGACCGTCTCACAATTTACTCAAGAACGGCGCTCCCGCTTGAGACTTCCTCGCAATGTAGTCAAGACTTCCTAGCAATTTAATCAAGACCGCCGCTCCCGCCAAAGACCCCTTCACACTTTATTCTGGAATTGCGCTCTCACCTATGATTTCCATACAACTGATTCAGAAATCGAGCTTTCGACGCTCAGGGAACACGCTGCGCCAAGGACGCCGCTACAATTTACTTAGTAATCGCGCTCTCGCCATACTCAGGTATCCTGTTTGAATGTCCCACCCGCCCGACCCGCCCGTCAGGGGATCGCCCGCCCGTCGTGGGCCCCCGCCCAAGACTTACTTCAGGAACGGCGGTTTCGCCTAGCACTTCCTCGAACGTTCACGTTCTTACCTTCCTGCTCTTCCTCTGTATCCCTCCTCCCTCCTTCCTCCTCTCCTCCCTTGTTTCTCCTTCCTCTCTTCCCTCATCCTTATGCCTCTCTGCTCGTTCAGGTTTGCCCGCCTGTCTAAACCCGCCGCCTCCCGCAAAGAGCAAGAATTCGCCCAAAGGGGGTGTGATCGAAGACGCAAAGGGCGGGTATCGAGGGTGTGGGGAACTCGTTTTGAATGACACGCGGGCAAGTAAGAGCGAACAGTCTTAGAATGATTTTTGTTGTTGTTGTAATCCGGGGGCAACAACGCAGCTTGAGCCGAGTGACTCCCTGATTAAAAAAGGTGCGAGCCCCAAGGGAAGCACTTCAATTGAAAAACACATTGGTTACTGGAGGGGGATCAACCATACTTATGTTGTAATAGTGAGAGTTCAACAACGACACCACCAACAACAACCATGTTAAGACTGTTCGCTCTTAACCGCTCGTGTGCCATTCAACACGTCTATCCCAAGCCCTTGATACCCGCCCTCTTCATCTTCGATCGTACCCCCTTGGGGTTGATCTTTCTAACCTGCAACGTGTATTTCGCGGAGCCCCTGAGGCAGGAGAAGAGAGGACGGATGGAAGGAAGGGACAAGGGGAAAGGAGGATGGGGCACGAGAGAGGAGAGTAGCAGGAGGGGGGCGAGGAGCAGAAACCAAGTGGCAGAACCTGACGGGCAGATCGGGCGGGCAGACCCTAACAGGCGGGTGGCCAGGTCCAGCAGGCGGTTTGCTGAAGCGTGGCCAGAACCGGCGGCGCGACACGTTAAGCCAAAGTTCCTGACCGTGCATCGATGTATAATGTGAAGCGACAGCAGCAGCGGCTGCTGGCCCGCCACTCGCGGCGCCCTCCCAGGGAGACACGCACACGGATCCCCTCGCCGAACGCCCAAGGCCCCGTGGAGACAGCCCCCGAAGGAGAACTCCGAGGCGGAGGGCCGAGGCACGAAGAGCACGGGGGTGCTCCTGCAGAGCTGGGGTTGCCCGTGGCCCCCGTGCCAGCCGTCTGGAGGGGTAGCTGAACTGGCTCAGGAGGAGGAAGAGGAGACGAAGGAGGAGAGGGAGGACGAGGATGAGGAGGAGGAGGATATCTAGGAAGGGAATTGGCCAGACGAAGGACCCAACCATATGCAGGTGTGAGTACCGCAATTGTGATTCCCTTCTTCGGTGGTGATCCCTACGGGGCAACGAACCGTGCTAGTGGTGAGCCGAAATGAATGGCGTGGTACGCAACGCGAACGAAAACGATTGATCTGAGTACGTAGGGAGACTGAGCGCGGGTGGATCTGAGCGCGAGTGCGTCTGACTGTGAATGAATCTGCGTGCGAGCGAGTCTACGTGCATGAATGCGAGTATGCCAATGCATGGTGCAATTTGTATATGAATGCTAATAGTTTGTGAATGACTGCCTCTGAGTACTCGTGACGCTGGGCGTGGCCGCCGCAAGGAGCTTCCCCGGGACTCCCCGACGGCATCGCCCGCGCGCCGCGACGCCACCGCGATGATCGCGCCCGCTTCCTCCCCTTCTTTTACTCCCTCTTTGCCCGCGCACTCAAAAGTCCAAAGCTGCGGGTGCAGCGCAGCGCGGAGTCCCAGCGACGCGCGCAGGTCGCCCCGAAGGGGTCCCAGCGACGCGCGCGGGTCGTCCGCTGCGCGCAGCAAAGAGAGCTAGCTGGTCGTCTGATAGCGCGCAAGGTTCGTTGCCGCTGGGCAGAGCGACGACGGGCGAGAGAGGCGCGGAACTCCGACGGCCTCCGACGGAGGTGTACTGGGTGGGGGAGACGCGTGCGGACTGCGCCACAGGGACCTTCAGTGGAGCTCTTTATGGGGCCACGAAACGTGTGAAGGGTGTACCGAAATGGGTGTGCGGGACGCATGCGGGCACACCCACTGGGACCTTCGGTGGAGCTCCCCATGGGGCCACGAAACGTGTGAAGGGTGTACCGAAATGGGTGTGCGGGACGCATGCGGGCACACCCACTGGGACCTTCGGTGGAGCTCCCTATGGGACCACGAAACGTGTGAGGGGTGGGCCGACATGGGTGTGCGGGACGCATGCGGGCACACCCACTGGGACCTTCGGTGGAGCTCCCTATGGGGCCACGAAACGTGTGAGGGGTGGGCCAAAATGGGTGTGCGGGACGCATGCGGGCACACCCACTGGGACCTTCGGTGGAGCTCCCCATGGGGCCACGAACATGTGAAGGGTGTGCCGAAATGGGTGTGCGGGACGCATGCGGGCACACCCACTGGGACCTTCGGAGGGGCTCCCTATGCGGCCACGAAACGTGTGAGGGGTGGGCCGAAATGTGTGTGCGGGACGCATGCGGGCACACCCACTGGGACCTTCGGCGGAGCTCCCTATGGGGCCACGAAACGTGTGAGGGGTGTGCCGAAATGGGTGTGCGGGACGCATGCGGGCACACCCACTGGGACCTTCGGTGGAGCTCCCTATGGGGCCACGAAACGTGTGAGGGGTGTGCCGAAATTGGTGTGCGGGACGCATGCGGGCACACCCACTGGGACCTTCGGTGGAGCTCCCTATGGGGCCACAAAACGTGTGAGGGGTGTGCCGAAATTGGTGTGCGGGACGCATGCGGGCACACCCACTGGGACCTTCGGTGGAGCTCCCTATGGGGCCACGAAACGTGTGAGGGGTGTGCCGAGATGGGTGTGCGGGACGCATGCGGGCACACCCACTGGGACCTTCGGTGGAGCGCCCTATGGGGCCTCGAAACGTGTGAAGGGTGTGCCGAAATGTGTGTGGGGGACGCATGCGGGCACACTCACTGGGACCTTCTGTGGAGCTCCCTATGGGGCCACGAAACGTGTGAGGGGTGTGCCGAAATGGGTGTGCGGGTCGCATGCGGACGGCAGCCATGGGGCCTTCGGTGGAGCTCCCTATGGGGCCACGAAACGTGTGAGGGGTGTGCCGAAATGGGTGTGCGGGACGCATGAGGGCACACCCACTGGGACCTTCGGCGGAGCTCCCTATGGGGCCACGGACCGCGTGAGGTGGTGGGCCCGCCGAATGGGTGTGAGGACGATGATGAGGTTGGGAGGAGGAGGCGGAGGAGGAGGGGAGGAGGAGGAGGCGGAGGAGGAGGAGGGGGAGGAGGAGAGGAGGAGGAGGAGAAGAGGAGGAGGAGAGGAGACGTGGGCCACCGTCTCTTCAAAACGAGGACCCAACAACACAGGTTGGTTGGGAAATTAGCCTGACGAGGGACCCAACCATATGCAGGTGCGAGTACCGCAATAGTGATTCATTTTTTCGGTGGCGATCCCTATGAGGCAACGAACCGTGCTAGGGGCGTGCCGACATGAGTGGCGTGGTACACAAAGTGAACGAAAACGATTGATCTGAGTACGTAGTGAGACTGAGCGCGGGTGAATCTGCGCGCGTGCGTCTGACTGTGAATGATCTGCGTGCGAGCGAGTCTACGTGCATGAATGCGAATATGACAAAGCGTGGTGCAAATGTGTATGAATGCCAATAGTTTGACAACGACTGCCTCTGAATACTCGTGACGCTGGGCGTGGCCGCCGCAAGGAGCTTCCCCGGGACTCCCCGACGGCATCGCCCGCGCGCCGCGACGCCAATGTCGGCGCGCCCCCCCGCGAGGATCGCGCCCGCTTCCTCCCCTTCCTTTACTCCCTCTTTGCCCGCGCACTCAAAAGTCCAAGGCTGCGGGAGCAGCGCAGCGCGGAGCCCCCGCGACGCGCGCAGGTCACCCCGGAGGGGTCCCAGCGACGCGCGCGGGTCGTCCACTGCGTGGAGCGAAGAGAGCTAGCTGGCTGGCTGATAGCGGGCAAGGCTCTTGCCGCTGGGCAGAGCGACGACGGGCGAGCGAGGCGCTGGGCGGAACGCAGCACGGAGCCCCCGCGACGCGCGCAGGTCGCCCCGGAGGAGTCCCAGCGACGCGCGCGGGTCGCCCGCTGCGCGGAGCAAAGAGAGCTTGCTGGCTGGCTGGGACCTGCGGTGGGGCTCCATATGGGGCCACGTAACGCTGTACTGGGCAAAGGAGACGCATGTGGACTGCGCCACGGGGACCTTCGGTGGAGCTCCCTATGGGGCCACGAAACGTGAGAGGGATGTGCCGGAATGGGTGTGCGGGACGCATGCGGGCACACCCACTGAGACCTTCGGTGGAGCTCCCTATGGGGCCACGAAACGTGTGAGGGGTGCGCCGAAATGGGAGTGCGGGGCGCATGCGGGCACACCCACTGAGAACTTCGGTGGAGCTCCCTTATATGTTGTTTGGGGTGGGTCCACGAAAACGTGTGAGGGAATTGTGCCGAAAAATGGGTTGTGCGGGACGCATCGGGCCACATTGGCCACACCCACTGGGCACTTCGGTGGAGCTCCCTATGGGCCACGAAAAAAGGTATGGGTGATGGGGTGTGCGAAAATGGTGTGCGGGGGACGCATGCGGGCACACCCACGGGGACTTCGGTTGGAGTCCCTATGGGGCAACGAATACGGTGGGAGGTGGGCCGAAAATGATGGTGCGTGCGGGGGACGCAGCAGGGCACACCATGGGACCTTCGGTGGAGCTCCTATATTGGGGCCACGAAACGTGTGAGGGGTGTGCCGTAAATGGGTTCCGTGCGGGAGCATGCGGGGCACACCCACTGGGACCTTCGGTGGAGTTTCCTATGGGGCCACGAATAGTGTGAGGGGTGTGCCGAAATGGGTGTGCGGGACGCATGCGGACGGCAGCACTGGGGCCTTCGGTGGAGCTCCCTGTGGGGCCACGAAACGTGTGAGGGGTGTGCCGAACTGGGTGTGCGGGACGCATGCGGACGGCAGCCATGGGGCCTTCGGTGGAGCTCCCTATGGGGCCACGAAACGTGTGAGGGGTGTGCCGAAATGGGTGTGCGGGACGCATGCGGGCACACCCACTGGGTCCTTCGGTGGAGCTCCCTATGGGGCCACGAAACGTGCGAGGGGTGTGCCGAAATGGGTGTGCGGGACGCATGCGGGCACACCCACTGGGACCTTCGGTGGAGCTCCCTATGGGGCCACGAAACGTGTGAGGGGTGTGCCGAAATGAGTGTGCGGGACGCATGCGGGCACACGCACTGGGACCTTCGGTGGAGCTCCCTATGGGGTCACGAAACGTGTGAGGGGTGTGCCGACATGGGTGGTGATAATGATGATGACGACAGATGATGATGACGATGACGATGATGGGGATGATGACGATGATGATGAAGATGGGAGGAGGGAGGGGGCAGCGGGAAGGAAGGAACGCGGGGCGACGTCTCTTCAAAACGAGGACCCAACACCACAGGATGGTTGGGAAAAAGAAAGGGAGGAGGAGGAGGAGAGGGAGGAGGAGGAGGAGGAGGAGGAGGAACAGGCTCGAGACTGGGGCCAAAGCGGCGAGTCCGCGCAGGGAGGAAAGAGTCCGCGTCGGTCGTCCTCGAGGGCGCGAGCCGAGCTCCGGGCGGGCACCACCAGCGCGCGGCCGCGACGGATCGGACGGGAGGGAGAGGAGGACGGCAGGGGAGGAAGGGAGGCCAGACCTCCGACCTCGTGACGTGTTCACGGCGTGGACAGCCAGAGGCCTGGACCTGTTCTGGAGGGCGGGAAAGCCACCCCGACAACAGCCACCCCGACGCGCGAGGCCGCTCAGCAGACGCACCCCAGGAGGGAATCGAACAGGGCAGGGCTGTTTCGCGAACGCCCGGGGCCGTGCAGTGGACGTCAACTGCCGGGGTCTGGGTGCCTTTTCCTCCCTCGACTTTCCCCCGGGACCCGCCTGTGCCCCCTGCAGTGCTCTCACGCTCCCGCGGCCTGGCGGGGCCGGGCCCCCACGCCGAAGAAACGGCAGAAAACCATCGGCCTTGTGATGGGAGCTCGGCCACGAGGAACTCTCCACAGGAAGACCAACTCTGGAACCCCAGAACGTACCTTGATTTTTGGAACCGGAACAGGACGCTCTTTCCCCTCATCGGGGTCGCGCCGGGCTCATGCCGCAACGAACGGAGGTGGTTAGAGCGGGCACGCTCTCCGGCCTCCGACGGCCGTGTTGGGACGATCCGGGCACCCCTGGCACGCTCCCAGGGAGGCGCCACTGCTGGGGAGCATCCCGAGTCTGGAAACCTGCCGAGAACCAGCGAAAACGCCGAAAACACCGCGCCTCGAGCCTCGCTTCCTGGGCCGAGAACGGCCAGAAAACCTCCCGTCGTGATTTTGTTCACGACGTCTTGGTGTAGATCTTGGCGTCGGTGTGCAATCTTGGTGTAGGTATACGTGGGGGAGAAAGTTGTTGCGCGTTGCTCCCAATCCTCGGCTACACGGCGTTCGAGCTTACGTGTAAGGCCTACGGGAAGGCCGCCCTCAGGTGGGAAACCTCTGCACAGGCGGCCCGGCGCGCGAGCCATGGCAGCGCGGGGCGGGAACTTTGTAACGTAACCACGTCTCCGCTTCGTGATGCCGGGCTTGCGCGCCCAGCCCCCTCCTCCTCCTCCTCCTCCTCCTCCTCCTCCTCCTCCTCCTCCTCCTCCTCCGCATCCCTCCTCCTCCTCCTCCTCCTCCTCCTGACGTTTCTGACGTTTCTCGCTACACAGCGTCTTACCTCCTCCTCCTCCTCCTCCTCTCCTCCTCCTCTCCTCATCCTCCTCCTCCTCCTCCTCATCCTCCTCCTCCGCCGCCGCCCCTCCGCCTCCACCTCCGCCTCCGCCTCCGCCTTCGCCTCCGCCTCCGCCTCCGCCTCCTCCTCCTCCTCCTCCTCCTCTCCTCCTCCTCACTCCTCCTCCTCTCCTCCTCCTCCTCCTCCTCCTCCCTCCTCCTCCTCCTCCCCCCTCTCCTCTCTTCCTCCTCCTCCTCCTCCTCCTCCTCCTCCTCTCCTCCTCCTCCTCCTCCTCTCTCCCCCTCCTCCTCCTCTCTCCTCCTCCTCCCTCCTCCTCCTCTCCTCCTCCTCCCTCCTCCTCCTCCTTCCTCCTCCTCCTCCTCCTCCCTCCTCCTCCTCCTCCTCCTCTCCTCCTCCTCCTCCTCCTCCTCCTCCTCCTCCTCTCCTCCCTCCTCCCTCCTCCTCTCCTCTCCCTTTTCTCTCCTCCTGCTCCTCCTTCTCCTCCTTCTGCTCCTGCTCCTGCTCCTCCTCCTCCTCGTCCTCTCCTCCTCCCTGTCCTCTCCTCCTTCTCCTCCTCCTCCTCCACGTCCTCCTCCACGTCTCCTCCTCCTCCTCCTCCTCCTCCCCTCCCTCCACGTCCTCTCCCTCCTCTCCTCCTCCTCCTCCTCCTCCTCCTCCTCCTCCTCCTCCTCCTCCTCCTCCTCCTCCTCCTCCTCCCTCCTCCTCCTCCTCCTCCTCCTCCTCCTCCTCCTCCCCCCTCCTGCTCCTCCTCATCCTTATCTTCATCCTCCTCCTCTCCCTCCTGGTCCTTCTCTTCCTCCTTCTCCTCCTCCGAATTGTCCTACATCATCTTTCGCAATTTCTCAATAATTACTCCATACAAGTACTACTCTCCTATCCTCCGAAGATGGCTGGTGACATGCGTGACTAACTCCGCATCCGGTTTTTCCTCACAGGATGGTACCGTGTTGATTTGTCTTTTGTGGTGTTCCAATCCGAACGACCTCGGTCCTTCCAAGATGGTGTTCCCACTGCAACGTGGGGCTCATGTTTGGAGCGCGGGAATGGCGCTCTCGCCCCACCGCGGGCCACTTTTCTGGATCCGTGTCCTTCCTCGTCGTTGTCGCCATCCTCCCGTTCCCTCCTCCGCCTCCTCCTGGTCCTCCTGCTCCTCTCGCTCCTTCCACTCCAGTTCCAGCTGCTACTGTTCGTCCTCGTACTCCTCCTTCCTGAACTTTTTCCTTTTCCTCCTGCTCATCTTCCAACCCATCCGTCACATCCTCCTCCTTCTCCTCCCCCTCCTCCTCCCCCTCCTCCTCCTCCGCCTCCTCCTCCTGCTTCTCCCCCTCCTCCTCTTCCTCCCCTCCTCGTTCTTTTCCTATGTACGCAGCTCTCATTTTCCGATGTCGCATCATAGAGAAAAATCTGCGGAATAGGAAAGGATGGCTGGGAGGTGTAGGATATCAGACACGGCGCGAGCGCACCTAGCTTGTCCACACCACCTCTCCCTTCTCCCTCCTCCTCCTCCTCCTTCTCCTCCTCCTCCCCATCCTCCTCTTGCTGGTCCTCCTCCTCCCACGCCTACCTCCTCCCTCCTCCATCGTCCTACACCCCCCCATCCGCCCTGTCTTCCTCCACCACCTCCCATCAGCGGAAAGACGGCGCTGTGGAGTGGAGCTCAACTCCTGGGTCGTCCTCCACACGCACGTTCAGTGCTCCGCCCAACGGGTCGGCACGTATATAAACGCCGAGCGATGGCACTGCGTCGCTGCGCGCGTCATGCAATGTATGCAGAAGGTACACGACGAGGTGTCGAGGAACCGGCGAGTAAAACACAGCCCTGCATGGCCCGGGGTTGCCGGTGCCAGGCGGAAGATGGAGGCATACTCACTGGGCACCAGCGCGTAGAAGGTCCGCAGGAGGCAGCTGTGCACAACGGCCGTGCCTGGCCAGGGCCATCCTCGGACATGGGATGGTACACAGACCCTCCCGGCCGAGGCCAGGAGGGCGTGTATGCATCGTCGGGGGGCCCAGGATGGCCCTGGCCAAGCACGGTGGTGATGTACAGATGCCCTCTGCGGAAAAGAAAGGTTCACTTGAGTGGATGTTCCCCTCCCAGGGAGGACGTAAGGCTCGAGTCTGGGGGCGCTCGAACTTGCCTGACGGGGCCGTCTGAAAAATGGCGGGCCCTAGCCTGAAATTTGACGCAAAATCTCGCTGCAAACATCTCACGAAAACCGGACCGTCAAAATTCACGCCGGGACCGTCACAACAGTACCTACGTAAACCCGAGGTCCGGCAAACTCGCGCCTTACGCTTCCCCGACCATTTTCTGGCGGAACACTCCTGATAGGCTCCCTATGGCGGACTGAGTTCAGTGGGAAGAGCCAATCATTACGCATGAACCTGCTCGTCGCGAGGCCGCACGAAGGAGGCAGCTGGACGGAATACAGGCGCATTGGTCCCCTAATCCACGTCTTGGTACCAAGGGCCACGTCGATCCCTATACAAGCTGTCCATCCAGTGTTCCCCTCTTCCTGATCCTCCTCCTCCTTCTCCTCCTCCTCATCCCTTTCATCCACGTCCTTTACGTCCTCCTCCTCCTCATCTTCCTCCTCCTCCTCCTCCTCCTCCTCCTCCTCCTCATCATCATCATCATCATCATCATCATCATCATCATCATCATCATCATCATCATCATCATCGTCATCATCAGAATCGTTATCATCAGCATCACCATCAGCCATCAGCCATCATCATCATCATCATCATCATCATCATCATCATCATCATCATCATCATCATCATCATCATCATCGTCATAATCATCATCATCATCATCATCATCATTATCATTATTATTATTATCAGCATCATCTTCTCCATCATAATATTCTTCTAAGTATTATTATTAGTTGTCTCCATCATCATCATCATCATCATCATCATCATCATCATCATCATCATCATTATCACCAACAGCAGCACTCACCACCAGCACCACCACCAGCATCAGCATCAGCATCAGCATCATCATCATCATCATCATCATCATCATCCCCCACGTTCTATTATCATCATCACCATCATCACAACCACAATCACAATCACCATCGCCGTCACCATCGCAATCGTCATCACCATCAACACAATCGTCATCGTCATCGTCATCATCATCATCATCATCATCATCACCACCATCAGCCATCAGCCATCATCATCATCATCAACATCATCATCATCATCATCTTCATCATCATCATCACTATCATCATCATCATCATCATCATCATCATCGTCATCACCATCAGAATGAACATCATCCTTCTTATTGTTGTTATCATCAGCATCATCATCATCATCAACATCAACTTCATCAAAACCACTATCAACAACATCACCAGGGTCATGATCATTAACATCAGCATCATAATCGTCATCATGATGATGATCATCATCATCATCAGAAGCAATGTCATCGTCATCGTCATCGCCGTCAACATCATCATCATCAGCAGCAGCATCATCATCATCATCATCATCATCAGCATCACCATCGTCATCGTCATCATCATCAGCATCATGAGTTTCCTTCTATACTTTTCCCTCCTTCTCCCTCCTCCCTTCTCTCTTTCCTCCCCTCCTCCGTCCTCCTCCGTCCTCCTCCTCCTAGTCCTCCTCCTCCTCCTCCTCCTCCTCCTCCTCCTCCTCCTCGTCCTCCTCCTCCTCCTCCTCCTCGTCCTACTCCTCCTCCTCCTCATGCTCGTTTTCCTCTTGCTTTTCCTCCTCTTCCTCCTCCTCTTCCTCCTCCTCCTCCTCCTCGTTCTCCTCTTCCTCCTCCATCCATACTTCCTCCTCGTCGTACCGCCAGAAGCGTCTGCAGGGATGGACAGGCGTTTCGCCTGAGACGACCTCGCCATCTATAATCTTGAAGCTTGACATTTGCAAGAGGTTCTCGGAAGGAGGGCGGGCCGTTTCGAAATGCTGCTTTCGCCTTAGCGCCGCGCACACTCGTCTTAAACATTTGCAACAGCTCACGGGTGGAGGGCAAACCGTTTTCAATATGCGACTCTAATCTTAGCCCGCAAGCGTTCGTCTTAAAATGTTCCAGCGGCTTCACGGATGGAGGGCGGCTCCTTTTCGAAATGTGGTTTTCGTTTCGGTGCCGCGCACACGGATCTTGAAAATTTCACATATTTGCATGGTCGTCGGTCCACGAATGATGTTTTGGTGCGATTTCGGATTGTAAGAACGCAGCAGCCACACTGATTCGCGGTGGAAAAAAAAACCAGGAACGGTGTGCTCTGGCACGATTGCAAAGTCACGACGTAACAACTGTGTTGATCCACGGCGTTGAAACCGAAAGAACGGTGATTTGGCACGACTGAAAAGTATCAGACGACTGTCTTCTAATGGGCCATGTACTCCTTTTCATCCTCCTCCTCCTCGTCCTTTTCCTCCTCCTACTCCTCCTCCTCTTCATCATCCTCCTCCTCCTGCTCCTCTCCCTGCTCTTCCTCCTCCTCCTCCTGCTCCTCCTCCTCCTCTTCCTCCACCTCCTCCTCCTCGTCCTCCTCCTCCTCCTCCTCGTCCTCCCCCCCGTCCTTCTTGTCGCCCCATTGGATACCCGTCGCCAGATGGTCTGACATGGGGTGCTGTCGCGGCGCCCTCCCAACCAACGCCGGGGACGAAGGGGCCAAGTCCAAGAAGGTGAAGGGGAGAAAGAAAAAGAAAACGGAAAGTTCGTCGTTCCAGTCGAAGGCGGCAAAAACCGACGTCAAGACCTCCGCCGCGACGGCCTTCAAGGACGAGTCCTGGAGGCGCCACTGCGGGGACGGGTCAAAACCTCAGGACACCGAATTAGGACCCCAGCTCACTCACGCATGCAGCGGAAAGGAATAAACAACTGGCCGACGGGGAACTGTCATGCGCGCCCTGTGCATGACGGATTCACAGCCGCCCAGTCGCTCCCAAAACATGAAAATTCGATTGTTGGAAACTCGCGATCGCGCCAAATCTTTTACGCTGAACCGCCAAAACATACCCGCGCCCAACGGAGCTGGCACCCGCGCGCAATTCGAAAGGCCCTCGATGGGAACGAACGAATCCGAGGGCGCGGCAGCCGTTCATATCGCACTACACACTGCCCATGCATTCGACCCATCAAACCATTGCTCGCCTTCGCGGCGCAACCGACAGAGACGCATCATACACGACGCTAGTAGGCGTTTGGCGCCTTTAACAACGAACGCATACCACAATCGCGCCTCACGAGGAAAGCCCGATTTCGCAAAGGCACCTCATGCACGCCAAAGGCTCACAAACTGAGCCGACACTGCCTCGGTCCGCACGACACCGCGCCCAACACTACACCAATATCACTCGCAAAACAATGCCACGCAGAGGCACGGAGGCGGGACAACTTCTGTCTTCTATCCGCATAGACTCGGAGCGTGGACACCGCCGCCATCCCGAGGGCCACGAAGGACTACGGAACTGACATGCACTCCCCTGGGCTGCGCGCTGGCGAATTAGAGGGCGCGTCCCTCCACGAGCACAGGAAGCGAGCAGACTCGGACTCGGAACCGTAGGCTGCGAGCAACCAATGGGCAATGCACTGAGAACATGCGCAATGATGAGCAAACGAAGGCCACGGGCACCTGCGCGTTGGCAGCGGTCGCCTGGCCAAAGATCTCTTTCCGGGAACTCGCCATCGTTCCGCAGGGTTCGCGGGCGGCGCGGGCGACGGGGGCGGGGGGGGGGAGGGAACCAAGAGAAATGAACAGACAAAGGCTCAGGGCACCGCGCGGCGAACGAATCTACTCCAACTTCCGGCGCGCGTCGCCGCTGCCTGCAGGTTGAACGAGCTGCCGGGCATGCCTTGTGGATGTCTCAGCTTTTCCTAGCAATTTGCATTGCTTCCTGCGGAGCTGCAAGGAGGCCGCCACGCACCCCGCCTTCTGCTGCACAGACACGTTTGATATACAAGAAACAAATGGGGCATGCGCAAAACCCTTCACAAACATCTGGCCTGGAAGCCGTCGCGCCCGCGAAGCTCCGCCGTCGCGAAGCATCCGGCCAGAAAGCCGCACATCAGCTTCGACATGATGAGAGAGCTGAACACGCGAAGTCGCCCCGATAGCGGAAGCGACGAATGTCTCCACGCTTACAGGATCGCGCGGAAATCAATCGCCGCCAAGCCGATGCGTCATCTCAGTTCAATCGCCACGCGGCCACCCCCGCAGCGCGTCGCGCCGAGCCACGCAATCTTCGTCTCGGCCGGCGCCGGACCCCCAACAATCCGCACCCGACGCTGCGCGCTAATTAGCAAGAGCTGGAACTTGCGCACATGAAACTCGAGGCCATTCGCTCTTCCCGGCTTGCGCCGCTGCCTCGGCAAACTCGCTGACGAATTCAGTTGAGGTGCCCAGTCAGAGCGCGTCGTCTGCGAACGCGACATCTGCCAAGTCGCCCCTCCTGCGCGCCGCGAGGGCGCACGGCGACAGCGCGTCGTGCGCGACCTCCACGCGGGCGGACATGGCCGCCGTGAACAGTTGCGGACTGAGCGCGCACCCCTGCGACATGCCAGACCTCTGCGGCCTGAAGGAGGACTCGGCCTCGAAGTCCTCGACGGAGAACTTCCCCCCGGCCACGGCGTTCGCGAACACGCTCGCGCACTTAGCGGGGGGGCCGAAACAGCGCAAGGCACCGAGCAAACGGTCGACGCGCGCGCTGTCAAATGCCCCCCGCCAATCCAGAGTCAAGAACGACGCAGGCCCGTCCTTCTGCGCGCACGCGAGCTCCACTCCGCGAGCCCCCTCGCAACGAAGATGGCATCTTCGGTGCTGCGCTCGGCCCAGAATCCACGCTGCGAGTGCCATAACCGTCGGTCCAGGCCGGCACCCGACCGCCTGCGTTTCAACATGCAAAATTTCTGGCGAACATCCAGCGCGCAACAATCGCAAGACAGATCGGCCGGCAGTTGCCCACGCAAGTGGGGTCCTTCTTCTCGTTGATCATAGAGACGCGGGAAGTCAGCCACTCCTCCAGCACCGCCGCATCGACTATAGGCACCTGTTCACCAGGTCGAGTAGACGCTGCAATCGAAGGCCGTCGGAGGACGCCAGCGCCGCGCATGCTTCGATTGGAACGTCACACATGCGAACGCTCTCCAAACTAGCCATCCCATTGATGGCCTTGCCTAGCTCTGCCTGCGCGAAGGGGGCCTCGCTTGCGCCCAGACGGGTCTGCAATGCCGGCGGGTGATCTGGCCCAGCCGCGACGCGCTGGACCTCCCACAAAAATTGTTCCAAGAATTCCACCAAAATCCGCCGATCCGGCGTGTGAGTTCCTGAGAGCGTGGGCTTGAGCTCGCTCAAGCTTCGCTCTGGCGAGAGGGGGGGGGGGGGGGCGAGCTGACGCGGGCTGACGCGGCTGACGTTTTTTCCCTGGGAGGACCGCTTGGGGGGGGTGGGGGCTGACGAGCTGCTGCAGCCGGGACCCGGGAATCGGGCGCTCCTGCAGGAGCGCCCCATGGGAGGGGGGGGGAGCTGACGCGAGCTGACGCGGGCTGACGTCCTTCCGGCCCCGGGACCCGGGACCCGGGCGCGCTCCTGGGAGAAGGGGGGGGGGCTGACGCGAGCTGACGCGAGCTGACGCGGGCTGACGCGGGCTGACGCCTTTCCGTCCCCGGGACCCGGGGCACGGGACCCGGGCGCGCTCCTGAGAGGGGGGAGGGAAACCGGCCCCGGGACCCGGACCCGGGACCCGGGCGCGGGACCCGGGCGGGACCCGGGACCGGCGCGAGACGCGTCGCGACCCAGGACCCCCTGACCATCCGGTGCCCTCAGAAATCTAAAGAAAAGTTAAGGTTATGTTTCTGAGGGCGCACAAAAGGAAAGATAAGGGGCATTCCCCTTAGAATCGAGTGGAAATCTAAGTGCAGAAGCTATTGGCGCTATGGGCAATGCACATAGTGTGTTTGGTAGATTTTTGGTAGATTTTTGTGTCTACCAAAAATCTACCAAAAATCTACCAAAAATCTACCAACGCGTTTGGGCCCCACCCATAAGGCCCTAACCTTAGGGTTCCACCCATATGATCCCAACCACAAGGTTCCGCCCATGAGGCCTTGCCCATAGGACCCCGCCCATAGGGTACCACCTAAGCGGTCGCACCCACGATATGAACTCACAAACATGGCGCTCCAGGCGTGGGGCGCGCGGTGTTTCTACCCCTTGCCATTGCCTCTCGCAGAGGCCCCTCGGAGACGACCCTTCGGAAGAGCGGTTGCAATCCGTGTGCATACATACATCTATACATATATACACACATATATATACACACATATATACAAGTGGCACGTGTGTGCCCAGGCTCATACAACAAGCTGAAGGGGCGTTTGAAGCAGGAGTGACATGCAACAGCGAAGTCGCACTCGAGCGCAAATGAGGTTGCCACACCTTGCGATGTGTGTACCAGGGCCCCCCAGGAAGCCTCAGGAGGCCCGACTTGGATACCAGAAGAGGCTCCAGGAGGCCCCAGGATTGTGAATGTTGTGTATGTGTGTGTGTGTGCGTGTGTGATGTGTGCTTTGTGTGGTGCGTGCTTTTTGTGTGTTGTCGGTGGTGTGTGTGTGTATGTTATGTTTGTCTAGCGTGTGATGTGTTGGGCGTGATTTGTGTCTCTGTGTGTGCATGTAGTTCTGAAGCCCCAGGAGGCCCCAGGAGGCCCCAGGAGGCCCCAGGCGGCCTCAGCAGGCCCAGGAGAACTCCAGGAGGCTCCGAGGCGGGGTCTGGGGTACCAGAAGGTCCAGAAAGCCCCAGGAGGCCCCAGGAGGTTCCAGGAGGCCCCCAGGAGGCTCCGAGGAGGGGTCTGGGGCTCGATTTTGGGAGGATGTCTCAGGCGAAACCGCCATTCTCTGAGAATCGGGGTCAAAATTATTGAAATTATAATGTGTTTTTGAAGGTTTTATGTTAAAATGTTGAAATTCCTATGTGTTTTTGGACCTCTCCTTCACGATCTGCGTGAGGGGTGCCACCGATTTTCAGAATTTCGAGGATGTCCCGAGCGAAACGGCCAGAAAAATCAAAGACGGACGCACGCACGGACGCATTAATCCCCTCTGAGCTCTACTCCCTCGGAGAGGTGCGTATGAGAATATATATATATATATATATATATATATGTGTGTAGGTGATCTCTCCGTAGTGGCGAACTGATCTAGATGCACAGGGATTACGTGTGCGCGATTCGGTCTCTTTCCAATATCCACCCTCTGTCATCTCTCTCTCTCTCTCTCTCTCTTGCTCTCGCTTGACAGCAGTGAAGTTTCAACAATCCCACGCGTCACATCCTATAGCTAGCTCTTTTTGGTTCCAGGCAGCCATGGCTGCTGCAGGGAGGAGGCCGCGTGCCCTTGCCAACCCAAACGTCACCGATCAAGATTTCATTGAGTGCATATCTGAATTCTAGACGCTACGCGTATCCCCACCAGCCCCTCTTGGGATATCTCTTGGGATATCTCTTGGGCGTTTCTTGGAGGCATCTTGGGACGTCTGGGGGGTCTCTTGGCGGTCCTGGGGGGCTCTTGGGCGTCTTGAGTGCGTCGGGGGGGGCCTCTTGGGGACATCTTGGCGCCTCTTGGGGCCTCCTGGGCGCCTCTTGGGGGCGATCGATCAAAGAAAGGATGTTCCTTAGTTAGCACCGCCCCTCGGGAGCCCCCAAAATAGCATCCTGGACCCATCTTGGGGACCTCTTGTAGCGCCTTGGGCGTTCTTGGGGCCGTCTTGGGGCCATCTTGGGCCCCTCTTGGGGCCATCTTGGGCCCTCTTGAAGCCATCTTGGGCCTCGGAAGGCCATCGGAAGCGAAAAGGAGAGAAGGCAACCATCATTGGTTTCCCCTAGGGTTTTCAAGGATGTTATCATCTTGAAGCACTCCTTGGGGAGCTATTTAGCCTCTTGGAGCCGTCTTGGGGCGATCTTGGGGCCTCTTGGAGCATCTGCAGAGCCATCATGATGGCCCATCTTGAGCCATCTTGGAGGTCATCTAGGGATTTCCCAGGCGCTCTTGGAGCAGTTTTGGGCCATCTTGGACGCTCCAGCGCATCGCCGCGCCCCCCGTCCAGGGAGTAGGGGGAGGGGTAAACCCCTACCCGAAGGGGAAGAAGGAGGGGTGGAAGAGGAAACTCCCTAAACCACCTACGCCCAGAGGGCTTGTGGGATTTACACAAGGAGTTTCGATTCATCATGTCCTCGGTCCCAAGCTTGCGAATGGCATGCATCAGGTTACTCCAAACATGGTCGTCCGTCTGTGCCCGCTGCTTGAGAGTCTCTTCAAGAAAGGCGTGAGAAACGGAGTGGTTTATCCTAACAAGTTAGAAGTTTGTCTGAAATCAAGTTGCAGCTCCAGCCTCCCGATGGAGATCAATGGGCCTGTGTATTTCCACCAAGTGACGGAACATGTGCGACACTGTCTTGCAGTTCTTCGGGAGATGAAGCGTGAATCGTGCAGCCAGGGCCCACAGAATGGTAAACGGTCAAAGGTCGGAGGGTTCAGACGTGCGTGCGGCTCGTCAGATACCATCATCATCAAAGGCCTGCTAGATAAGATGGAGTTAGATAGCTCATCTACGCCCGATCTTCAATCGCCGCTGCCTTCGCCGCTGCCTTCGCCACGCAGCGATCGTGACCACGCGGATATCGATATCCCCAAGCTCGACCTGCCCCAGGACACGGACTTAGACGCCGACGGCTACCCGAAGATTTTCACGAATGCCACCGCGATCCTGGCGCAGATGCAGCTCAGCATCCGTTCCAGTGGCAGTGCGGCGTCGATCCCGAGCACCGCGGTGTACGGCGAGGACGGCTTCCCTCTCGTCGGTGGCTCCGACTGCCAGGGCGGCCAGGAGAGCTACGACCAGGGTGACGACGACGGCGAGGGCGACCAGGAGAGCGACGGCCACGTCCTGGACCCGCAACCCAAGCGGAGGAAATCCACGGCCCTCGCGGGCAGGAGTTCGGGCAAGGGCAAGGGCAAGGGCAAGGGCAAGGCCAAGGCCAAGCCCAAGCCCAAGCCCAAGCCCAAGGCCGTGGCGAAGAAGGACACCGAGATGAAGGCTACTATCCATGAGAGCCCGTCGGTGCCCCCTCGCGCGGGCCTGCTGTGCCGCCCGAGCATGGCTGGGCCCACGGCTGAGAGCGACCCCCGCTGTGAGCTCACGGCGCGGGAGTACCAGGCGGATGGCTCTTTGAGGCGCGTCTGCATCTGGTCAGCCAGGGTGAGACTTTGGGGTGATTCTCTAGCCGCTGATATGCGCAAGATGTACGCTGCCATCGATGGCGGCACCATGACCAAGCAGAAGTGTTTGGACATGCGTGATCGCATGAAGTAGAGACCACCACACCAGTCGTCACACACAACATATGTATTGTCACGCACACAAGATATGCATTGCCACGCACACAACAGATGTATTGTCACGAAGTGGTCTCTACTACGCATAGTTTCTCTTGGGTGTGATTCTTTTGAAGTACAGGGATGTACTCATGCTGATGCATCTGTCAGACATCTTTCAGTGCGGTGCGCAGTGTGACGTGCAATTTGCGCAGCGCCTCTCATTGTAGCCATTGAAAAAAACGTTCGCCTTCGACTGTCTGGATGCCCCTTGGACTCTGAGCGCCCGAGCGTTTGAGGAGGCTGAGGGCATGGTCAGGCCCCACCGCTGCGACGGATGATGGCGCTGTGACAAACAAACATTACAAACAAACAAACAAACAAACAACTAAACAAACAAACAAACAAACAAAAAGACAACTAACCAACAAACCAACCAAACAAACAACCAAACAAACAAACAAACAAAAACAATCAAGCATCGATATGATATGATGTCATATGCTATGCCATTGCAGCATCGTTGTTGGTACTTGGTCTGCAGTCGTATGTGTCGTATGCTATGATGTGTTTTTCCAGCGCCTATAACTGCTTTGCTGGTGGTTGATTCGGCTGAGGGTTCAGCGTCGAGATGGGGGTGTATAGGAAAAGGCTAACATACCAAGCTATGATATGATGCACCATGCCAAGCTATGCCGAGCCAAATTATGCTATGCTACGTCCTGCAACAGCGTTCTGGCTCCCTGCGGCCCAGCTCGGGCTTGTCCAAGGGGTCCTTGAGACCCCTTCCCCATCCTCCCCTCCGTTGCATTGTGTTGTTATGGCTCAGACGGCTCCGAACCACCATCGGACTTTGTTGCTGAGTTTCCCATCGGTCCGAGGATTTGTCCACCGAAGCTGTTTCCACATGGGGCCGAAAAAAGTGATCAAGGCCGTGAAGGGCGGCAAGCCTGTCAAGAAACCAGCGGCTGCTCCAGCAGGGGCCAAGTGGCACGCGTCCGCACTCGCAGCTCCCGAGAAGGCAGTCAAGAGCGTGAACGAGGCCGAGGACGCCAAGTCGGAGGAGGATGGCGTCCTGGACGATCGCCAGACCTCCAGGGCCCAGCGGTACGTCTTCGAGCACAGCCAGGCCGACATTCGGAAGGACGACTGGGATAAGTACCAGGAGTTGGGCAGCAAGGAGTGCAAAATCCCTGGCAAGATGAAGCAGCGGGCCCAGATCGTGAACGCGTACGTCAGCCGTAGCGCGACGTACAAAGACTCCGTGCAGGTGAAGGCGAGGACGCTCGAGGCGATTACATCTAGGACTGTGTCCAAGGGCAAGGAGGATGCCGTCGTGGGCATGAGCAAGAACTGCATGATCGGGACCGTGTTCGCAGGGAGCAAACAATTGTTCCAGGAGGCTATCAACGATAACGAGATCTACGAGAACCCAGAGGACGGGCTGTGGTACAGCCGCACGAAGAAGATCAGCGTGAAGGACGTGACGTCGCACACGGTCCGCGGCACCAAGACCCAGGAGGCGGCGGACGACAGCACCTTTCGGTCAGCTCTCGCCGACATGATGGAGGTCGGCTGCTCGGTGAAGGAGAACTGGCTCCAGGCCCTCAAGGGGCCGCGCGGCAAACCCTCGTTGAAGAACCAGGATAACAAGCCAGACGCGACCGACTTCAAGATCCTGCAGGAGAGTTTCGACTCGGTGACGCAGGTCACCAGCGCCATGAAGAGGGTCGCGGTCGAGCTGTGCAAGACCAACAGCAACGCAGCTGGCAGTGATATGGCGCGTCGTGGCGTCCAGCTCTGCCGCGACGTGGTCCCCAGCCAGGACGAGATCGAGAGGCTCTTGATGGCGGGCCCCGACAGCACCACCAAGAAGGAGGTCGCGGCTGCCTTGCAGGCGGCCGCGGGCCCCTACAGGCAGCTCATCGAGTACTACAACGAGCTGGTGGCGATCCACAAGCACCACCAGAAGGGCGGTTCCTCCTCCTCCGCGGGGGCGAAGTTCAAGGCTATCACAGGCTAGGGTGAGGACCCTGGTGAGGCTGTGACATCTTGAGTGAGGTTGTGACATATTGCGTTCAGTGAGGTTGTGACATCTTGCGTCCATGCTGCTTTCAGGTTGTTTGACCGAGTTATTTTACGCGCCTCGGAGCTCCCGATGTTTGCTCCGCTGCCCGAACGGGCGGCTACACTGAGTGATTGTGCCCAGACGGGCGGCTGCACAGAGTGATTGCGGTTTAGGGTACGAAGGGAAGGGGGGGGGCAAGGGATCTCACGTGAGAAACGTCTACATTCGGCGCACGGGCTGTATGTTATTGCTTTCAGTTGCGCCTCCGAAGCTGCGCGGAGCATCGGTGGTGGTAAGGTTTCTTCTTCGCTTGGTGCGAGGATTGCGGACGCATGAGCTCTGTCAGATCAATGTTTGCACCGAGGGTGTATTGAATCACTTGGGCGCGGTATCGCGTGTATGCAGTGGTTAGTAGATTTTTAGTAGATGTTTAGTAGATTTTGAAATCTACCAAGAATCTACTAAGATCCATAGTAGATTTTTAGTAGATTTCAAAATCTACTAAAAATCTACCAAGAATCTACTAACCAACATCAAGTGTCCTTGCATGTTTTTGAAAACGTGTTCTCGGTTTTGATTTCATTTTCTGTCGGGGCCTCTCGGGGCCAAGCTTCTGATTGCCCTCCTGCTTCAAAAATTTGTTCCGCTGGCCCCGAGCAAAGATGCTAGGGGGTGGGGGCACGTCTCTGACACAACATGCCGAGCGGTATCATGTGACAAGGGTTCGTGTAACAAACTCGTGTCAGAGCACATATTTGTTCGGCGTGAAGGCGAGAGGAAAAGGAATCGCTCTCCAAAGATAGTTACGTTTTGAAACTGAACCACCATCCATCCCTCTAACTGCTGGAAATTATCAGACGAGTATGCGCGACGCCAGGGCCAGAGCCACATTCGGAGATCGGATCCAGGAACAATTTGGCCAAGAAGAATAAGAACCGCCGTCTACAGAAACAAACAAAAGGCCGTAGCTAGTGGGAACACTAGGACTCCGACATCTGGCGGAATAGAGCGAGCATGCGTCCGTAGAACATTGGCTTTAGATCCTTGTCCGTTTGCGAATTGATTACGATCGTGAATACAGCTTTGTCTTGTTATGCATAACCAATGTGGCAATGAAGGGCGGTCGATTGCAGCGGGCCAAGCGACATCTTGAGGCCGCGGGCCCATCTCATGAACAGTGCGGTGACCAACCAAGACGTTTCGATTCCTTGTTGGCCTCCGAGTTGCTCAGGAAATGGGCATGGGGCGAGATCTCAGCAGTCCAGTTGCAGCAGGTATCGTTGACATCTTACAAGGACCAAGTTGCGTTACTTGAGAAATTCTAGACGCTACGCGTATCCCCAGCAACCCATCCACAATTTCGAGGCCTCTTGAGGTATCTGTTAGGCGTTTCTTGGGGACATCTTGGGGCGTCTGGGAGGTCTCTTGGCTGTCCTGGGGTGCTCTTGGGCGTCTTGAGTGCGTCGGGGGGTGGGAGGGCTCTTGGAGGCCTCTCGGGCGCCTCTCGGTGCCATCTTGGCGCCTCTAGGGGTCTCCTGGGCGCCTCTAGGGGGCTCCTTAGTCCGCACCGCCCCTCGGGAGCCCTCAAAAACAAGTGGCACGTGTGTGCCCAGGCTCATACAACAAGCTGAAGGGGCGTTTGAAGCAGGAGTGACATGCAACAGCGAAGTCGCACTCGAGCGCAAATGAGGTTGCCACACCTTGCGATGTGTGTACCAGGGCCCCCCAGGAAGCCTCAGGAGGCCCGACTTGGATACCAGAAGAGGCTCCAGGAGGCACCAGGATTGTGAGTGTTGTGTGTGTGTGTGCGTGTGTGATGTGTGTTTTGTGTGGTGCGTGCTTTTTTGTGTGTTGTCGGTGGTGTGTGTGTGTGTATGTTATGTTTGTCTAGCGTGTGATGTGTTGGGCGTGGTTTGTGTCTCTGTGTGTGCATGTAGTTCTGAAGCCCCAGGAGGCACCAGGAGGCCCCAGGCGGCCTCAGCAGGCCCAGGAAAACCCCAGGAGGCTCCGAGGCTGGGTCTGGGGTACCAGCAGGTCCAGAAAGCCCCAGGAGGCACCAGGAGGTTCCAGGATGCCCCCCAGGAGGCTCCGAGGAGGGGTCTGGTGCTCGATTTTGGGAGGATGTCTCAGGCGAAACAGCCATTCTCTGAGAATCGGTGTCAAAATTATTGAAATTACAATGTGTTCTTGAAGGTTTTCTGTTAAACTGTTGAAATTCCTATGTGTTTTTGGACCTCTCCTTCACGATCTGCGTGAGGGGTGCCACCGATCTTCAGAATTTCGAGGATGTCCAGAGCGAAACGGCCAGAAAAATCAAAGACGGACGCACGCACGGACGCACCAATCCCCTCTGAGCTCTACTCCCTCGGAGAGGTGCGTATGAGAATATCATCCTGTACACCTCTTGGGGTGCTATTGAAGCGGTCTTGGGCGCTCTTGGGGCCGTCTCGGGGCCCTCTTGGGCCCTTCTTGGGGCTATCTTGGGCCCTTTTGGAGCCATCTTGGGCCTCGGAAGGCCATCGGAAGCGACATGGCGAGAAGGCAAAACACATTGGTTTCCCTCAGGCGTTTGAAGGATGTTAGCCTCTTGGGGGGACTGGTTGGGGAACTACTTAGCCTTTTGGTGCCGTCTCGAGGCGGTCTAGGGGCATCTTCAGGGCCATCGTGATGCATGTTGGCCCATATTGAGCCATCTTGGAGGCCAGATTGGCCTTTCCGATGCGTGTTTGGAGCCGTCTTGGGCCATATTGGACGCCCCAACGCGTCGCCGCGCCCCCCGTCCAGGTCCAGGGGAGGGGGTAGGGGGAGGGGTAAACCCCTTACCCGATGGGGACGAAGGAGGGGTCGAAGAGGAAACTCCCTAAACCACTTACCCCCAGGGGGCTGGTGGGATTACGTTTGCCATTGAGCCATATACCATCGTCCCTGCATGATTTGGCAAAGCTAGGTGATTGGGGGCGGACCGACGGCAACGTGCATCCCCAATTGATCAAGTGGCTCGGGACTCCGAATCTTCCACACATGGCCCACTTCAAGGTAAACGTGCTTGTTGAAAAACCGAGGGTGCTAGAGAAAACAATTCGCAATGTGAGTTTGCCGTTCTTGCTGCCTCATCGGATGTTTTCGCATTTCTTCCACGGCGACACATGTGAGTTCAAGAAAAAATACTTGGGCGATCTTCCCGACGGAAAATCGTATTCAGATAAGTTGAGCGAGTTCTGGAGAGGCGTCGTCGAGAGAAAAGATCCGAGGATCAAGGGCCATCCGATGGCCACGGTGAGAGACTGGCACAAGTGGGCCATCCCTCTGTGCCTGCACGGGGACGCAGTCCCCGTCGTGAGGGTCGGCAAGCCTGGGACAAAAAGTTTAGATTGCATTAGTTTCCAAAGCTTACTCGCCGAGGGAAACACAAAGGCAGTGAAGTTGTTGGCGTTCTCAGTTTTCGAAGCTAACAAAGTAAAGAGTTTGCCAGGGACTGTCGGTACGATGGACACTGTCTGGAAAGTTCTCCTCTGGAGCTTCGAGGCGTTATTCAATGGTCGATTCCCAAACGCAGATGAAAATGGAATCCCTTATCCGTGTGGCAGCAGCGATTCCATTGTGAGTGGCAGACGTTTGTGCTCAGATGACGAGCCGTACTTTGCAGTGTTGTGGTCGATAACTGGAGATTTAGATTGGTACGCGAAGTGCTTGGGGCTAAACAATTACAATGCTGACGCCCCTTGTTGGCAATGCCCCTGTGACAAAAAGAAACCAACAAACATGTGGCCGACAAACTTCACCAAACATTCGGCGTGGAAAAACATGCTGCACTCACGGGACGAATGGGTTGCAACTGGTTTCTGCACGCATCCACTGTTCACGACGTTTGATTACATCTCAATGTTGAACGTGGAAATGGACGAGCTGCACATATTATATTTAGGGGTTTGTCAATATTTCATCGGTTCAATTCTTTGGATTTTGTGTTTTACAATTTTGTCTGACAGTCCCCCAGAAGCGGCGATCGATGTTGTGTGGGGGGAGATACTCAAACATTATAAGTTGCAGAATACTCCAGTCCAATACACAGCAATGTCACTCTCGTTCTTCATACCACAAAATAAACGCAGCGAAACATACCCTCGCCTCAAGGGCAGGGGGGCAGAAGTAAAAGGCATCGTTGGTCCACTGATACAGGTATGGGCTACATTTTCCAGGGGTACGCCCCATGACAATAGAGTTGCGCGTGCAGTAGAGTCTTTGTCAGAAATGCAGGCGACGCTGGATGACTACAAGTCCGATTTGTTGTGGCCTGCCAGAGTTTCAAGTGAGTTCATGGATCTCACTGAGCGTTTCTTGGCAGACTATTCTTACTTAGGTGCGCAGGCTGACATCCGCTCAGAGACATTGTTTTCAGCAGTCCCAAAGCTACACTTTTTATGGCACCTGGCGTACAGGTCCAAGTTCATGAACCCTCGGCGAGTTGCGACCTTCATGGGAGAGGATTTTGTGAAGGTGTGTAAAGGTATCGCAGCCCGTTGCACTGCTGGCACACAATTGCATGACGTGCCCGCCAAGATGATGGACAAACACAGATGGGGAGTTTTTCTGGAGTCGATCACAGACCGACCGTCATAGTAAAAACAAGCATGAAAACAACAAAAAACAACAAAGAAACAAACAAACACGTGTCAAACACAATAAACAAAAACAAAACACACAACAAAGAACCCCAGAGGCCTCCAGAGTCCCCCAAGGTCCTCCAGAGCAATCCAATCCTCCAGAGGCCTCCAGAGTCCCCCAGAGGCGGCCATGTTTTTAATGTGTCCCCGTCCAAGGCAAATAAAAGTCCTCATATAACTATAGCACACAGAAAGCACACAAACACCCCAAACTCGCGACGCGATCGACCACAACTTCGAGGCACCCGCCGCCCGCGCCAGGGGGAGGAGGAGGAAGAGGAGGAGGAGGAGGAGGAAGAGGAGGAAGGATGATGATGATGAGGAGGAGGAGGAGGAGGAGGAGGGGGAAGAGGTCGCTGAGAATGCGCAACATGGTTCTAATCACGTTGAAACATGTTGGGAGAGGAGGAGGAGGAGAAGGAGAGGAAGAGGAGGAGGAGGAGGAGGGAAGAGGGGGAGGAGGAGAAGGAGGAGCAGGCGGGGAAGGAGGAGGAGGAGGAGGAGCAGGGGGAGGAGGAGGAGGAAGGGGAGGCGGAGAAGGAGGTCGCTGAGAATGCGCACCATGATTCCAATCACTTTGAAACATGTTGGGTGTGGAGGTGGAGAAGGAGGGGGACGAGGGAGGGGGGAGGGGAGGAGGAGGAGGAGGGGAGGAGGAGGAGGAGGAGGAGGAGGAGGAGGAGGAGGAGGAGGAGGAGGAGGAGGAGGAGGAGGAGGTGGAGCAGGAGGAGGAGGAGGAGGAGGAGGAGGAGGAGGGGTGAGAGGGGGGCCGACGACGCCCATTGTGTTTCTTATGGCAGGGGTACACATTCCAACTACCAGGCGGCGCTTGCTCATCCTGCACAGAGATCGCGGCCCTCGAGGTTTTCGGTCCTGTTTGTTGTCGGTCGGGTCCCTCGGTCGGCTCTGTCTGGGGTGCTGGGTTTTCCCGTCCCTCGCTCCCTTTTCGGCCCTTCGGGCCCTTCGGTCGATCGTCGTTCTTGTCGTCAGCCCACGAGCGAATCAACTCTTCCCCTTCCTCCCTCTTCCCTCCCCCTCATCCCCCCTCCGTCCCTCCTCCTCCTCCTCCTCCTCCTCCTCCTCCTCCTCCTCCCTTTCCTCCTCCCTCCCCTCCTCCCTCCTCCCCCCTCCCTCCTCCCTCCCTCCTCCTCCTCCTCCTCTTTTGCCATTAGGCTCACACCTTGAGCTGGGTTGCACAGGCGCCTTATGGAGGTTCCCATGGAGGTTCCAGTGCAGATCCCGATGGCACTTCCTAGGGGGATCCCTATGGTGATTCCCATGGAGATTCCTCTGGGGATTCCTATGGCGTTTCCGATGGAGTGTCCCATGGATATTCCTGTGTATATCCCGATGGAGATTCCGATGGATATTATTGCTGCGATTCCTATGGAGATTCCCATGGAAATTCCTAGGGATATCCCTACATATGGAGATTATTGTGGGGATTACAATGGAGATTCCTTTGGAATCCCCAATGGAAAATCTCATAATGCGGGCCGACGACGCAGGATCTGACCATTCGGTGCCCTCATAACTCTAAAGAAAAGTTAAGGTTATGGGCGCGCACATAGCACATCACTTTCAGCCCTGAACTTTTTATGGGCACTGCCCATAGCGCTGCAGAGCTGATTTCATACAAGTGCTACGCGGGCTGAGCACAGTCGAGTGGGCTGGGGCGAACTAAGGGCAGACTAAGTGCAGGCAAACTAAAGGCAAACTAAGGGCAGACTATGTGCAGGCACTATTGGCGCTATGGGCAGCGCACATAAAAAGTTAAGGGCGGAAAATGATGTGCTATGTGCGCGCCCATAACCTTAACTTTTCTTTAGATTTCTGAGGGCACCGGATGGTCAGGGCCGGCGCGGGACCCGGGACCCGGGACCCGAGGCCGGCGCGGGACCCGGGACCCGGGACCCGGGACTGGCGCGGGACCCGGGACTCGGGACCGGCGCGACACCCGGGACCTGGGACCGGCGCGGGACCCGCGCCGGGACCCGGGAAGAGTGCAGGACCCGAGACCGTCCAGGACTCGGGATTGGCGCGGAAACCGCGACCCCGGACCGGCGCGGGGGGACCCGGGACTCGGCACCCGGGACCAGCGGACCCGGAACCCAGAACCTGGCTGGGACGAGCGCGGGACCCGCGACCCGGGACCTGCGCGGGACCCAGGACCCGGGACCCCGGACCCGGGACCCGGGACCGGCGCGGGACCCGGAACCCCGAACCCAGGACGAGCGCGGGACCCGGGACCCACGACCCAGGACCGGCGCGTGACCCGAGACCCGGGACCGGCGCGGGACCGGGACCCGGGACCCGGGACCGTCGCGGGACCCGACCGGCGCGAGTCCCGGTAGAAGCGGAACCTGGACCCCGGCCGAGCTCGCCGTGGGACCCGGCACCCCGGACCGGCGCAGGACCCAGGACCCGGGACCGGCGCGAGCTCCGGGACCCGGGACCAGCAGCGCGGGACCCGGAACCCGGAACGAGCGCGGGACCTGGGACCCGGGACCGGCACGAGACCCGGGACCAGCGCGGGACGCGGGAGTGGCGCGGGACCCGGGACTCAGACCAGCGCGGGACCCCGGACTCGGGACCCGGGACCCGGGACCGGCGCGGGACCCGGGACCGAGACGCCAGGACCCGCGCGGGACCCGGGACCTGGAACCGGCGCGGGACCCGGGACCCGGAACCGGCGCGGGGCCCCGGACCAGCGCGGGACCCGGAACCCCCCGGGACGACCCGGAACCGGCGCGGGACCCGGGACGGCGCGGGACCGAGGGACCCGGGGCGGCGCGAGACCTGGGACCCGGGGCGAGCGCGGGACCCGGAACCCGGGACCGGCGCGGGACCCGGGACCTGGGAACGGCGCGGCGGCGCCGGATCCGGGACCCGGGACCCAGGACCGGCGCGGGACCCGCGACCCGGGACCGGCGCGGGACCTGCGACCGGCGCGACACCCGTCACCCGGAACCCAAGACCGGCGCGGGACCCAGGACCCGGAACCCAAGACCGGCGCGAGACCCGGGACCCGGAACGGCGCGAGACCCGGGACCCGGGACGAGCGCACGGGACTCGGGACCCGGGACCGGCGCGGGACCCCGGGACCATCGCGGAACCCGGGACCCAGGACACCCGCTGGGCCGCTGGACCTGGAACTCGGGATCCAGGACTCGGGACCGGCGATCCGGGACTCGGGACCGGGGGGGACCCGCACCCAGGACCAGCAAACCCGAGACCTGCCACCCGGCACCGGCGCGGGATCCCAAACCCAGGACAAAGACCCGGGACCCGGGACTGGCGCGGGACCCGGGTCGCGGGACTCGATCGGGACCAGCGACGACCGGCGGCGGACCCGGTACCGTGACTCAGGACCTGGGACCAGGGACAGGACGGCCGGGACAAGCGTGGGACCCGGGACCGGGGACCCAGAGGGACAGAACTACCAAAATATTAGTAGTTACTAAAATTTTAGAAGATACTAAAAAAAATTAGTAAACTACTAATTTTAAGGCTTTTTTTAGTTAAGAACTACTAATTTTGTCGATGTCTTTTTTTAGTTAAGAACTACTAAAATCTGATTTTCCAGCACGCGCCCCACCGAGAATATTTCTCAGCGGCGACGCGCGGAAACCTAGGAGCCTCAGGTAGGAGCAGCAGGGAGGGCGAAGCAGGGAGGATGGAGGAGGAGAGGGAGGGAGAAAGAAACTTATGGCCAGGATGAGGAAGAAGAAATGCCGTCTGAGGGTGGTCCTGGGGCCGTGCCGTGGTACCGTGGTGCCGTGGTCCTGGGGCCGTGCCGTGGTATCATGGTGGTCCTGGGGCCGTCTGCGAGTGGTCCTGGGGCCGTGCCGTGGTTTCGTGGTGCCGTGCTGATGCGCCGCGTGCGCCCCTCGTCTTGCCGACCCCCTCAAGGGCCCCGCCTAGGGGGGGCTCTGCGCGGCGGGGGGAGCCGCGCCCGCGCCGCCGTCGGCGGCGCGGTGGGCCGCGCAGCGATGTCGCTGAAAATTTTCGGCACGACGGCGCACGCGTGCGCCGAGAAGGAGGCCGACCGCGTGCTGGACGTGGTGGGCACGGGATCAAACGAGATGCCCTGCCCCATAGTGCTCGGGCCAATTTCGCCTCAGACATCCTCGCAACGTCAACCTCGGATACACCTTGCCGCGTAGCAATCAGACACGTAGAGGAGGAGGAGGAGGAGGAGGAGGAGGAGGAGGAGGAGGAGGAGGAGGGAGGAGGAGACGAGGAGAGGAGGAGAGAGGAGCGGAGGAGGAGGAGGAGGAGGGGGGAGGAGGAGGGGGAGGAGGATGGGGGAGAGGGAGAAGGAAGAGGAGGAGGGGGGGAGGAGGAGGAGGAGGAGGAGGAGGAGGAGGAGAGGAGGAGGAGGAGGAGGAGGAGGAGGAGGAGGAGGAGGAGGAGGAGGAGGAGGAGGAGGAGGAGGAGGTAGAGGACGATATCATAGTTACGGCGGCGATGACGCCGACTTGGGGGCATTCGGAGCCGTTCTCGGGGCCCATCATGGGCCCCTCGGGATCCCCGTGGGCTTCTCTCGGGGCCCTCGCGAAGCCCGTGCGGAGCGCGCCCCACAGGTGGAGATCATGTCGGGGTCGGAGAACATGACCCACCTTGCTGGTGTGATGGGCCTCGAGGCGACAGGCTTCGACGTCGCCCAGCGCGCGGTCGAGAACCTCCTCGAGCCCAAGGGGTGGCACATCGCCGTCTGGTGACCAGCTGCACGAAGAGCAGGAGGAGCAGGAGGAGGAGGAGGAGGAGGAGGAGGAGGAGGAGAGAGAGAGAGAGAGAAGGGATAGTGGAGGAGGGGGGAGAACGAGGGGAGGAGAAGGAGGAGAAGGAGGAGGAGGAGGAGGGGGAAGAGGAGGAGGAGGAAGAGGAGGAGGAGACGAGCGTAAGGAAGAGAGGAGGAGGAGGAGGAGGAGGAGGAGGAGAAGGAGGAGGACTCCCCCCCCACCACCCCCTGGGGGATGAGCGGGGGTAGGCGGGTGGAATGCCCTTTACCCCGTCTACTCGAGTAGACGGGGTAAAGGGCACAAGCACCCGAGGTACGTCTTGGCCCTCAAGCCCAACGGCCTGCTGTGGGTCAGCCTCGACGCGTGGCGGACAATCGAGGTGACAGACGAGCAGGACGCCGCTTGCCATGGGGGGGACCGCGACATGAGGAGGATGTCAGTCGTCCATCGTCGTCGTCGTCTTCGTCGTCGGCGTCGTCGTCGTCTTCGTCGTCGTCGTCGTCGTCGCCTCCGTCATTTGTTGTCTTTCGTCTGTCGTCCGTCGTCGTCGTCGGCGTCGGCGGCTCCCTCGCCCTCCCCGAGCGCGGTCAATTGCGAAACTGTCGCCATTTTCATGGGCTCCAGTGGTCATTCGAAGGCATCAAAAACAAACCTCGCCTCCTCGTGGCCAGTTAGTTGCGAAACTGTCGCCAGCGTCGCGGGCTCCTGGGGGGCCAGCTGCGCTTCTGGACTCCGACGAACGACAGAAACCTGACAGATAACAGAAACGCGACAGAAACGTGACAAGAACCAAACACGTGACAGAAACCACACACAATATGTAACAGAGACGTGGCAGAAAACTGAACCGCGAGATAAGCGGAACAAAAAAAAATAAGCGCGACAAAAATCATGACAAATAACGAAAACGCCACAGAAACGTGACAGAGAACAGAAACGCAACAGAAACGTGACAGAAAACAGAAACGTGACAGAAACGTCGCAGAAAACAGAAACGCAACAGAAACGTGACAGAAAACACAAACGCGACAGAAATATAACAGAAAACATGCATACTGCAGAACATGCGGCAGAACAAACAACAACAACTACTACTTCGTAGCCGATTTTGGCTCATGAGTTTGCCAGCTAGCCACGATGAGCAGGCGTGCCCGGCATGCGAGTTGGAAGCCGACAGGTGGGGAGGACGCCTCCAAATTCATCGGGAACGCGCTGAGCGGCACGCTGGCCTACGTCGCGACGCGCGGACTCTACCCGTCCAGCGACATGAAGAAGGGGTTGGTCGTCGGCTACATGAGCGACGTCGCGGAGTCGCTCCTCGAGCTCGTGAAGCTCGATCCTCGCGGCGGCATTTTCAGCCAGGTGGACGCGGCCCATGGCGTCCGCCTCGCCCTGATGGACCAGCCAGCCATCGGCGGGAAGATCAGGAAGTTGGCGATCGACAACAACAAGACGTTCGATAAGATGGTGGAGCTCATTGCCTACAGCTACAGAGTTATGTTGTCTCACGTTCGCATCAAGTTCGCGCAATGGAACCTGATGATCGCGAAGAACGGCCGCCACGCGACGGAGGCGTGCGATTCAGAGTCCCACCCGCCCGCCATCAAGGCCATCTATGGGCTCATGGAGCGGCTGGCCCCACGCAGCATCCTCGACGAGTACGCAGCGGTGCTGTCGGGGCCGAGGCCCGAGCTTGCAGAGCCCCACGCCGTGTGCCCGTTCCCTGCATTCAGGGCCAATCCACCTGGGCCGATCCGCAAGGCCGAGCCTGCGCACGTGGACATCAACGGTGACGCGTTGCTCCAGCTTCCGCTCGCCCTCGAGGATTCTGACCAGGAGGACAGATTCGACTGTGAAGACATATTGCAGCTGGAGGCCCCCTCAACACCTCCACGACCGAGCGGAGGCGACGGCTGTCAATTGGTGATTGCCTCTCCCGTGAATGTGTTCGAGTCCCCTGAGCCTCGCGCCGCCGTCGCCGAGGTGGCCGCGGCTCTCCTGTCGCCAGCTGCCGCGAGTGCGCTGGTGGACTTGTGCACGCCCTCGCCCACTCGCCCGCCCGACGGCGACGTGGCGGTCATAGACACGTACTTGCAGCGTGGCGTTGTCAAGCGCAGGCTCGCTGACGGCTCGGTCAAGCTCCCGCTGAAGCAACGCCGCGGCGCAGGGGGCTTCGTCGTCGTATCTTGGGGGGGCGGCGACGAGGAGGAGACAGTATACCCGAACAGCAGGCTCGACCATACGGGGAACATCATGCCGCCCAGGAAGTTCCCCAGCCCAGACGAGGACGAGGACGAGGGTGAGGTTGACCCCAAGATCGACTGCGCGGAGATGGCCGAGGGCACGGGGAAGGTCAAGGGCAAGGGGAAGGCCAAGGGGAAGGCCAAGGGCAAGGCCAAAGGAACAGCCAAGGCGAAGGCCAAGGCAGTTCCGAGGCCGACTCCTGGACTGACGCTCAAGAAGAGGCCGTCGCACAGAGGCGGCTCATCCGTGGTCATCTGCACCAAGTCACTCGACAAGAAGCAGGTGCTGGAGGTGGGCCCATCTGAGGCGTACACCCCGTCTGACGTGGTCGACCAGGCCATCGCCGAGGTGAAGGGCTTCGTGGAGGAGCTCGGCCAGGGCCCCCCGCGTGTCAACTCGGTGGGGGAGCTGTCCGAGGAACAGCTGAAGGACATTCGCGCCCGTCTCAGGGCTGTGAAGTGCAGGCTCTGCTAGTCGCGGCGAGGCCGCGCGCGGGGCATGCTACTGGGGGTCGCGCCTGACTTCAGTGCGCGATGGGGTCTGGACCATCCTCGTGCCCACTGCCGTCATCGCCATCAAACAGAAACACCGAAACAAAACACCCGACTGAAACAGAACCCCGACAGACAACAGAAACCTGACATAAACAATAAACTCGACATACACCAGAAGTCTGACATAACATGGAAACCCAACAGAGAACCTGAGCCCGACAGAAAACATAAACCCGATAGAAAACACAAACCCGACAGAAATATGCATCTGTACCTGTGCACCTCCGCATTCCCCCATCCCTTCATCTACAGCCCCTACATCTCCCCGCATCTCCCGCCCCCTTCACCCCCCACGTCCCTACTCCTACGTTAGCCCTCTGGGCGCGGGGTCCACGAGAGTGGGATGATACAGGGAGGAGGGATGGAAACGTGAGGAGCAATGAGGAGGGGGAGTAAAGAGGAGAAATAATAATGAGGAGGAGGAGGAATAAGGAGGATGAGGAATAAGGAGGAGGAATAAGGAGGAGGAGGAGGAGGAGGAGGAGGAATAAGGAGAAGGAGGGGTCCGAGAGCAGAGGATGAGGACTAAGGAGGAGACGAACAGCATATAGGAGCGGAAGTGAGACAGGGCGGGGGGGGCGGTGCCCGAGCCAGGAGAAGCTCGGGACGAGCGTCATTTACCTCGCGTGGGTCGCTGTGAAGAGGGGCGCGCACGTGGTCGTGGAGTCTCAGACCACAAGCAAGTTCTGGGAGTTCGGACTCTGGCTGACGGTGAATAAATATTATTACACCCGACACCCTCCTGTTCATCCTCCTCCTCCGCCTCCTCCTCCCGTTCCTCCTCTTCATCCTCCTCCTCCTTCTCCTCCTACGCCTCGTCTTCCTCCTCCTCCTCCTCCTCGCCCTCCTCCTCCTCCTCCTCCTCCTCCTCCTCCTCCTCCAACCCTCCCTCCCTCCCTCCCTCCCGCCTCGTCCTGTTCCTCATCCTCCTCCCCCTCCTCCTCCCCCACCCTCATCCTCCCTCATCCTCCCCCTTCTCCTCCTCCTCTTACTCACCCTCCCCGATTGCCCCGTGCGCTCATCTCCCCAGGCAGGCGCTCTGCGCGCAGAAGTCCTGGTGGGCCACGGAGGACTACATGGAGCGCTACCAGGACAGGGCGGACGGAGGAGGATGAGGAGGAGGAGGGAGAGGAGCCGCTGCCGCCGACGCCGACGCCGACGACGACGACAGACGACAGACGACTGCGACGACGAAGACGACGACGGCGACGACGACGACGGACGACGACGACGATGACCGACGACGACGACGACGACGACGACGACGACGGCGACGACGACGACGACCACGACGATGAACGACGGCGACGGCGGCGGCGACGACGACGACGTGTCCGTCGTTGTCGTCGTCGTCGTCGCCCTCTTAGGGCGCCGTCGTCGTCGTCGTCGTCGTCGTCGTCGTCGTCGTCGTCGTCGTCGTCGTCGTCGTCGTTCGTTGTCGTCATCGTCGTCGTCGCGTCATTCGTCGTCGTCGTCGTTCGTCGTCGTCGTCATTGTCGTTCGTCGCCGTCCCCTTGGAGCCCTCCTGGGGCCAGCTCGGGCCCTCTGTGGGGGTGCTGGACGAGGAGGAAGAGGAGGATACCTCCCCTCCGCTCGGTCCCAGCTCGCAGGACCCCTTCGAGCGGCGCGACCCACGGAACACGCCCATGGAGCCGCTGCGCCTCATGAGCAATGCGTGGTGGGTCGTCCTCATCGTCGGCAAGCGTCCCGTGGCCCGAGCACGCACTGGAGATGTCTCCTTTGCATACCCGCTCAGGTTCCAGGGTGTTTCGAAACGCTTTCGAAGCCCCCACTCTTCCCCCTCCTTTTCTTCCTCCTCCACCCCCTCCTCCTCCTCCTCACCCTCCTCCTCCTCCTCCTCCTTCTCCTCCTCCTCCTCCTCCTCCTCCTTCCCCCCCTCCTCCTCCCGCTCAAGACGCCATCGCAAACTGGTGCCCTTTGATGTTTGTAAAGACGTTTTTCTTGTGCTGTTTTGAAAGGGCCCCATGGGGCCCTCGCCCTCCTCCTCCTCCTCCTCCTCCTCCTCCTTCTCCTACTCGTCCTCCTCCTCCCCCTCCTGCTACCCTAACAGGTGGTGTCGCAAGGTGCTGACGGTGTTTGGGAAGTACAGGGAGAAGGCGCAGCCCGAGTGGTTCGACGCCCCATGCTCGCTGCGGGCGACATCCCTGTCCTACGGGCTGAAGTGGCAGAAGACCGACGACGCCAAGATGCGCAACGTGATCGAGGCGGACGAGACCCACGCCGAGACGCTCGACGTGGCCGAGGCTGATGACGCCAAGAAGCTCGCCGTGGCCAAGGCTGACGAGAGCACCGCCGAGGAGCTGCCAGAGGAGACGCAGGAGCTGGAGGACGACGCTGTGGTGCAGAGGTCAGAGGAGGCTGCTGAAGATCTCGGCGGCGCTGGCGTAGAGGACGACGCAGGTGTCGACGAGCGCGTGCTCTCCCAGAAGTTCGACGGCTTGAGCAGCCCTTCGGTCGAGGAGATCGAGCGCGACGACGACGGCGACTCCGTGGACACGCTGCAGGCGCCTACCTTGAGGTTGCTCTCCAGCCGAGGCGGTGATGACGATGTCGGCGCTTCGCACGAGATCAACCCTGAGGAGCTCGGCATCGACATGTCGGACGAGGAAGCCAGGGCGGCGCTTGAGGCGATGGAGGAGCAGGTCGGTGCAAGCAGGCCAGGGATCGATCAGGTCATGGAGGACGAGACGTTCGCGCGCATGATGCAGGACCCCGAGGCCCTGAAGCAGTACGAGCAGGTAAAGCAGGACGAGAAGCTGGCGCGCATCCTCGAGCGCAGCAGCCCCGTTACAGTGGAGGAGAGCCCCCAGGGGCGCGGCCTCAAGCGGGCGGCGTCCGACGCGTCGAGCAGCAACGGCTACAGGAACCCGTTCCCAGCCTTCAGGTCGTCGGCGTCCGCCCGCGAGATGCCCGAGGACATCTAAGTACTGCGGCGAGCACGCGCCGCTGATGTACAAAACATTGGAGAATTCCAATCTCCTTCGGAAAACGCTGACTCCTATGATCCTCTTCCCCCATCTCCAGCTCCCGCACCCGACCTCCGGAACTTCCGGAGACTCCGGAACTTCCGGAGGTCCGACGCCTTTCAGAAAAAAATGACGATATTTTTCTGTAATTTTAATTCTGTTTCTGTTTTCTGTAATTTTTCTGTAATCTGTAATTGTAGCTCACTCTCAGGCGAAATCACCAATTACAGAAAACAGAAAAATTACATAATACAGAAACAGAAACGCTACAGAAAAATTACAGAAAAAAACACCAGAGCCGCATATTCTGCGACACAAACTGCGACAAAAAAAAAAGCTGACAGAAAAATGACAGAAAACAGAATTCTGACAGAAACGTTACAGAAAAATGGTGAGCTCTCGACCTCATTCTTTTGCTTCGCCAGTGGTCTGGAACCCGCTGCCGTCCATTCAGAAAGCTCGGACGATGTAGACATTCACAGCGAAACAGCTGGAGCCCTCGACCTCATCTCTGACATTCGGTGCACCGCGGATCGTTTATCAGGAGGGCGCTCCATCACGTCGGCACACATTGGCTCAGCAGTCACTGCATCAGGCCGCTGCCCGCTTACGTGCAGTTGAACGGCCGATGCGGCGCCGCGCTCTGCGTTCCTCGCTCCCCCCTTCCCCTCTCAACCTCACCCTCCCGTCTCCTCCTCCTCGCCCTCCTCCTCCTCCTTTTCCTTCCCTACCCCCTCCTCGCTGCTTCTCATCTTCCTCCCGCCCCTTTCTCTCGCCTGCCTTCCCCAATCATCCTCCAGTGCGGCGCCGCTGCGGCACGTTCGATTGCAGCGCATCTTGATCGGACTGCGTGTTGCAGCGAGAAGGATAGCCATGGGCCGCGCTGGTCGCTCAGAGGCGAAGGCCCCGCCCGAGATGCGCCCCACCGTCGCCGACGCCGTCAGGGCGAAGGCTGCGGCGCACGCCGAGCAAGCAGTTGAAGGCTTTGGCAAGCGCTGCCCCCCGATGAAGAGGCCCGCGGCAGCGAAGCACCCGATCGACGACGACAGCAGCAACGAGCCGCTGGCCAAGTATGCTGATGGCATGACTGCCGATGGCGAGGGGAAGCGCCAGAAGGTTTCAGGCAAACAGACGCTTCCGAAGGCCGCGGGGACCAAGAGCATGGGCGCGCCGCCTGGCAGAGGCAAGGGCAAGGGGAAGAGCAAAGGCAAGGACCCGCCCCCGTCGTCGGATGAGGAGACGAACCCGCAGGTCAAGCAAGAATCCAAGATGGAGTGCGATGTCGAAGAGCCGCCTCGGGCGACTCGGCAGAAGATGGCACTCCCCGTTGAAGCCACTTCGCCCATCGAGGATAGCCAAGCGGAGAAGCTCGAGAAGCCCGCTGCGCCAGTCGCAGCAGTGACGCCAGCTCTGCCCAAGGACCCCGACCCCAAGGCCGCCCCCATGACCACCGAGCAGCAGGCGCTGGCGGCGGGGAAGATGCCGAAGGGGGTGCAGGCCGCGCTGGATCACCTCAAGCAGAATAACTATGACGTCTCCAAGATGAGCCAGCAGGACTTGCAGGATGCTCTTCCGCCCGAGATTCTCAAGCGCGCCTTCGCTGGGTTCAACTACAAGTTGTCCACGGTGGCGCCGAACCTGCACCGCCGCTACGAGAAAGTCGCTCGGTCGTTGGAGCTTGAGCCAAACTGTTACCTGCGAGATCCTCCTTGATTAACACCGCCCTCAACTATGCCTCCCTACCCTCTTCCCCTTCCTCGTCCCTCCTCCCCCTCCTCCTCCTGCGCCTCCTTCCACTAGGTCCGACTCGGAGAGGCGCCAGTGGCTGCTGCGTTTCGCCATCGACCCCGCGACTGGCGGCTGCGAGGGCGAGACGGACGTGACGGTCAACCACGGCGTGAACCATTCTGAGGCCGAGATTTGGATCACCGAGGTTCAGATGGCTGGCCCTTTGTATGCAGGCTCCGCAGAACACGCTGCAATGTGGGCGCAGGTTCTTCCTTCGAGACCACACGAGGAGAAGATCTTTCGCGACAATGCGATCATGCAGTTCTGCTGGACGGACAAGAAGAAGATCACGACCGACGGCCGCGACGAGAAGACGTCCATCAAGTCGAAGAGCGCCCTGAGCGAGAACGACTACCGCATGGTGCACGACGCCATGGTCAACGCGCCGCTGGGGTCGGGCGCAGCGTCCAGCTCGGCCGCAAGTTCGACAGCTGGGTTCGCGACCACCCACGCCCCGCTGCAGGAGGTCACCAGCCCCGAGCAGAGCGACGAGCAGGCGGTCAAGAGGCTCAGGAAAGCGCAAGCTGAGGCTAAGAGGAAGGCCAAGGAGGATAAGCAGGCGGAGGAGGACGCCAAGGACCCAGAGGGGAAAGTCTGGCGCGAGAGCAAGGAGAAGTTCGAGAGGGCGCTGAGGGAGGCCAAGAGCTTCGCGATGGCGGCGGGCAGCGCGCTCGCGGAGGTGCCAGGCGTGGCCAAGAATGTGGTTGCCGCTGGCTATCCTGCTGCGCTCAAGGAGTGGCTGACGAAGAGCGCCATTGATCAGCGGAAGGTTGTCGACGAGTTCTTGCTCAACATCTACACGCCCCACAAGGAGAAGCTCGTGGGCATGTCTCGCGACAACTACTCGGCTGAGGACATCGACAAGATGACGGGGGCGATCACGAGCAGTACCAGGGAGAAGAAGGATGGCAAGGGGGCCGAAGAACTCACCCTCGGCCTATGCCTGATCCTCCTCCTCCTCCTCCCCCTCCTCCTCCCCCTCCTCCTCCTCCTCCTCCTCCTCCTCCTCCTCCTCCTCCTCCTCCTCCTCCTCCCCCAACCCTCCTCCCCTTCCTCCTACTTCCTCCTCCCCCTCCTACTCCTTTTTCCTCCCCATCCTCCTCATCCCCCTCCTCCTCCTCCTCCTCCTCCTCCTCCTCCTCCTCCGCCTTCCTCCTCCCCCTCCTACATGGCCCCCACTCGCCCCGTCGTCGCCCGCCCCCCTGCCCGCCAGGAGTCTTTCGCCAAGTGGGAGGGGGCCAACGTCGACACCTTCAAGGCTCCGAAGATCTCTCCCGACAAGGTCTAGATATGTGAGTGCATGCTCGCGTGAGCTGGAGGCCTGGGAACCTGACTTTTTGCGCTGCTAATACGCGTGTATGCACCGCCGCCGTGCCTGGCCAGAACTGTTGTGGGCACTCGGATTTGCAGATTCGCTCGGAACGCAGACATCGCCCAGGGCCCGAGAGGGCCCCCCTGGCCAAGCGCGGCGACGGTGCATAGATGCGCTCTGGGTTTCAATGCGGCAGTGTGCACACTGCGCTCTGGGGTTGAAGAATATGTAGCCCCTCGCTCCCCAGCCCCCCATCTGCTATCCGAGTGTGTATATATATATATATATATGTATATATATGTGTGGAAACCCTGGAATCAACGCACCGACAGAGCTGCGACAGAAACCATAACCTACAACAAACATATTCCCGATATAATTGCAACAGAAATCAACGTACCTACAGAAATGCGACAGAAAACATGCAACGTTCAGAAGACATTGCCCCTACAGAAAAGCAACGGAAAACAGACACCCAACACATTTCCGACCGAAAAGCTACAGACAACAGGCACCCAACCTAGTCCAGGCATAAATGCGACAGGAAACAGAAAGCTAACATAACCCCGACAGAAGAGCAACATCGATCAGAAACCATACATACACGCGACAGAAAACATACATCCAACATAATCCCGACAGAAACGCTACAAACACCATAACCACACCATACTCCCGACAGAAAAGCGACACGAAACCAGAAGCCCGACAGAAACGCAACAGAAAACATAACACCAACTGACTCGTGACAGAAAAACGACAGACAGCAGAAACACAACACAATCCCGACATAAGAGCGACACAAAACATAAACCCAACATAATCCCGACACAAAAGCGACAGAAAGCAGGAACGCAACAGAAACGCGACAGAAGACAGAAGCCCAACATAAACCCGACAGAAACGCGACAGAAAACAGAAACCCGACAGAAACGCGACAGAAAACAGAAACACTACAGAAATCAGAATTCGACAGAACGTGCAGAGTCGACAGACCACCTGTACATAACAATTTTTCTCTTGGAATTGCCGACGCGCGATGGCGCTCTGCGCGCGGCAGGTTTTTGGATCAAGGCTGGTCTAGCTGTATGGGGCCCCTCGGTGGTGGCATTAGACAACGTCTCAGCGAGAGCGATGGCGCCGCCCCTAGCGCTGTTCCTCCGCCGCCGCCGCCAACTCTTGCAGCAGAACGGCATAAGGACGATGGCAATACACCTTGACCCCGCACCCCAAGGTAGCACCAGACAGGTTCCCCCAAGCCCCAAGGTAGCCTCAGCCCCATCTTGACGTGGTTGAAAAGAAGCGTGCAGTTATTATCAAACGCCCAGCCAGGATCGCCACAGGGCCAAGCGCCCTGGCGAGGAGGACCTTTCCAAGTTCTTGCGGTCGAAGTTTTACAGGGGCAAGATCGCTGCTACTGACGTGGCGGAATGTTCCCGCGCAGTCTCCGTGTGCTGCCCTAGAGAGTGCCCGCAGGAGCTCAAGTCGTGGGGGTCAGTGCTCGAGGCTCCCTCGAACAAGCCTTACCGCAGTATCATGAGGAAGCTCGATAAGTCGTGCTCTCTACCTTCCCTGTATCAGGCGTACGTCTCTGGGTGGGACCCTAAAACAAATACCAAGAAGAAGTTGCTCATGTCATTCCTCCTGCCTCACGAGATCCTGAATCATTTTGTCCAGCCAGAAAGTCACAGCGATTGGAGCGACCTCGGAGACTCCCGCCCAGGTTTGCAGCGCACTCTTCTGGAATGGGGCGATCGGCTTGGATTGCCAGTAGTGCAGGATCGGTTTCTATGTCTAGGCGTGTGGGGGGATGCGGCACCCTACGCGCACCGCGACAGCCTCTACATGATGGTGTTTAACATCATCAGCGGGAAGCACCACAAACGTTTCTGGTTCGCCACCTTCCCCAAGAGGCCGCCATCTTTCATTTCAAATCACCTCGAGCGTTTGAGGGGGAGCAGTCAGGGAACCCACAGTACCCATAGTTTAATGTTGTTGTTCAATCTCGAATTGGTTAATTCAATATTGCTTGTAGGTCGGGTGGCCCTGATTACTCCCTCTCGGACGGCCGAGGGCGATTGTTCTGTCTGTGCAGGCACACTTGCGGGTGCGGCTGTCACGGGCGGCACTCGTTCGAATCCATCTGGGCCGTCATGCGGTGGTCCCTGGACGTTCTGGCAGTAGGGAAGTTGCCGTACGCACGGCACGACGGCATCTCGCTTGCGAATTCGTCGTTCCTCGGCGATCTAGGCCGCGCTGACGTGGCTGGTTGCAGCGTGCGGGTCAGGGCAGCTTGCCTCCAGGTCCGAGGAGATTGGTCGTGGATGAAACAAGCATTTGGGATGACTGGGTGGCGGGGTGAAGGCCATAAAAAAAACATTTGCTGGATATGCACGGCTAACACGACCGACAGGGACTTCAGGAGATGCGACGAGGAAGCCCCCTGGAGAGCCGAACGTCACACCCACGAGGGTTACCTTAGAGCAGCCGAAGGTGAGATGCGGTTTGTTTCGACGATGTTTTTGTGGCCTGGCTTCCAGCTCTCCTACGTGAGTGTGGATTTAATGCACGTCGGTGATCTCGGCGCCCCACGCTTCGAACCAGATCCCCCAAACCCCCGCACTTCGGCAAATGCACAACATGCACGGAACACTAAACACATACCAACAGTAAAACACACACACACACACACAACACACACACACACATACAGACACACACACACACGCACGAGTTGGCCGACTGTGTGTTGAGTCCCCGCCCCAGGCATCGTGTTGTACCTCCTAGGTAACGTGTACTTTGAGTTGTGGTTGTCGCTCGGCGGCAGCTCCACAGATAATGAAAGCAAGAAGAACAAAACTGTTGCGGCAAAGCTCCTGACGCTCATCAGGGTGGCTGCGAAGCAATCCGTGAAGGGAGGTCAGCCACCGATCAACGCCCTCACCCTCACCATGATCAAACAACCGAAGAAAGGCCCCAAGTTTAAGCTCAAGGCTGCAGAGGCTAGATACATGCTCCCGCTGACGCAGTTTCTGCTCGAGAACTTTTTCCCCAGTGCGACCGACCACGACAAGATGCGATTGCAGTGTGTCACTAAACTAGCGGATGTGTACAGAGAGCTTGACAACTGGACGCCAGGTGTATCCCAGGAGAGGGTTAGGTCGCTAGGTACCCAGCACCTTCTACTGTACGCGGAGCTGTCCATCGAGTCTTTAGAAGCAGGCAATGTTGAGTTTTGGAAATTTTTTCCGAAACATCATCTTTTCAATCACGTGATCGAGGACCAGGTCGACCTAGTCGACAATCCAAAACTCAGCTGGGCGTATAACGATGAGAGCGAAATCGGCGAGGCCGTCCGACGTGCCAAGCTACATCATTGCCTCACGTTGCATTCAGAGCTCGTGCGGCAATATAGGAACTGCGAGCTCGTCGACGCTAAATTTAATTAGGGAGGTTTCTTGCCGTTCGTGGCTGCAGCTCTTTTTTCTCTTGGGGGCCCTGGCGGTCGGGCAACCTGCGGTCGCTTATGCAGCCCAGAAGGCAGCAGGGTCGTGACAGAAACGTGATAAGAATTTGAAAATGCGACAAACACGCAACAGAAACATAACAGAAAACAGAAACGTGACAGAAACGTGACAGACAGCATAACAGAAACCAGAAACGTGACAGAAACGGAACAAAAAACAGAAACGTGACATACAAAAGAAACGTGATACAACAAAAAACAACAAAAAAAAAAAAACAGTGACAGAAACGTGACAGAAAACAGAAACGTGACAGAAACATCAGGCACGATCACAAACATAAAACAGAAAACAGTACCACGACAAGATACACAAATGCGACCAATACAAACAACATGGCACTGCTGTCTACTCTGGTGCTGTCTACTCTGGTGCGAGCGCGCGCGGACGTGCGTGGTCATTCACTGTCTCCTGCCAGTTTGCAGTTTTAAACCAGTGAATGCATTGTGAGGCTTCGTGTGAATAGTGCGCTACATTCCCGCACTTGGGCAATACGTGGTTGTTTTTGGTCTCCTGAGGGGAATCAGGAGAGCAGAGAGCAGCAACACCTTTCTCCCTCTTCCACGACGCCCCCTCTCTGTTTTTTTTTGTCTGGCTTCCTGGTGGCTCTTGGAAGCCGCGGCTGGGTCTGCCTCGAAATTCAAATTCTGGCCAGAACGCGCTCCTGGACAAGGGGCGGCGGGGGTCTTTCCCTCTTCCCCGACGTCCGCCTTCTTCAGTTTCATCTCCCCCATCCTCTCCGCCATCCTTCTCCTCCTCCTCGTCCTCCACGTTCGGGTCGACTCCAGCTCAGCATGCTGTTCGCACTGCCAGTTTTGTTTTAGCTTTTCGATCGACGTCTCTCGACCTCTCTACCTCTCTCGACGTCCTCCGCCTCGCACCCCCTCCACCTCTCTCGACGTCCTTCGCCTCGCACGCAGGATTTTAGTAGTTTACTAAATCTGTTGATGTGCATGTTACTGATGGTAAAAATTAGGAAACTACTAAAATTTTAGTGTCTTCTAAAATTTTAGTGAATCACTTAAGAACTTCTAAAATCTTAGTAGTTCTGTCCCTCTGGGGACCCGGGACCCGGGACCAGCGGACCCGGGACCCGGGACCCAGGACCGGGGCGGGACCCGGAACCCGGGACCTGGAATCAGCAACGGCGAACTGCCGGGACGAGCGCGGGACCCGGGACCCGAGACCCGGGACATAGGACGGGGCGCGGGACCAGCGACGTCGGGGACTGGCAGACCCGGGTCCCGGGACCCAGGACCGGCGCGGGACCCGGGACCCGGGAGCCTTACTGAGCCGAATGGGGTTCCTCATGCAGCTCTCCAGGGGCTCTCCTGGAGCCCTCCTGGAGCTCCTACCGCCAGGAGGCTCGCGCTGTCAAAACGTAGGTTTTGACAGCGCGAGCCTCTGCCTTCTCGGGGCCCTCTCGGAGCCCTCTTGGTGCTAGCCTCTGTTCTCTCAGGGCCCTCTTAGGGCCCACTAGTGGCGATCTGATCGCCCCCCTTGGCGCCCTTTTGGAGCCCTCTTAGGCCGGATGGGGTACCTCTTGGAGCTCTTCTGGGGGTCTCCTGGAGCCCTCCCGGAGCTCCTGCCGCCAGGGGGTTCGCGCTGTCAAAACGTCGGTTTTGACAGCGCGAGTCTCTGCTCTCTCGGGAGACTCTGGGAGCTCTCTTGGGGCGATCTGAAGCCCCCCTTGGCGCCCTCTTGGAGCCCTCTTGGGCCCGATGGGGTACCTCTTGGAGCTCTCCTGGGGCTCGCAACGCAAAGCATGGCATCGCACAGCGGCCCCGAGCATAACATTGCATAGCATGGCGTTGAAGATCAAAGCGCAGCATGGCATAGCACGACGTGGCACTTAAGCACTGCATATCACAGCTTCAGCTGAAGGCATGGCATCGCGCAGCGGAACGCAACCTAGCATTGCATTGCATGCCGCGGCATGGCACGGGAAATGACGCCAGCGCTGCAGCGGGAGAACGATTCGGAATGAGCGGAACCGCGGAAATGAGGCCAGCGATGCAGCGGGAGCACGACTCGGAACGAGCGGAAGCACGGAAATGAGGCCAGCGCTGCAGCGGGAGCACGATTCGGAACGATCGGGGATCGGGGACCGAAAATGAGGCCGGCGCCTCAGCGAGAGCAGCATTTTGAAAAAAAAAATGCAGGCGAAAACCCAACTCCCGGGAATCCTGTGTAAATTATCCCGGCAAAGCAACCTAACAGCGATGTGTAAGAGCATATCTGGAAGCATTCCCCTTAAGATTCAGATGAGAATCCAGTTGTAGAATTCTGCTGTTCTCGCAGTCGTAGTCGCATTCGCGATGACAGTCGCAGTGGCAACAGTCACAGCAGTCGCCTCAGCCTCAGCCTCAGCCTCAGCCTCAGCCTGCCTCAGCCTCAGCCTCAGCCTGCTTCAGCCTCAGCCTCAGTCTGCCTTCAGCCTCGGCCTCAGCCTCAGCCTGCCTCAGCCTCAGCCTGCATCAGCCTCAGCCTCAGCCTCAGCCTGCCTCAGCATCAGCCTGCCTCAGCCTCAGCCTCAGCCTCAGCCTCAGCCTCAGCCTGCTTCAGCCTCAGCCTCAGTCTGCCTCAGCCTCGGCCTCAGCCTCTGCCTCAGCCTCAGCTGCTCAGCCTCAGCCTCAGCCTCAGCCTGCCTCTCAGCCTGCCTCAGCCTCAGCCTCAGCCTGCCTCAGCCTCAGCCTCAGCCTGCTTCAGCCTCAGCCTCAGTCAGCCTCAGCCTCAGCCTCCTCAGCCTCAGCCTCAGCCTGCCTCAGCCTCAGCCTCTGCCTCAGCCTCAGCCTCAGCCTCAGCCTCAGTCTGCCTCAGCCTCAGCCTCAGCCTCAGCCTCAGCCTCAGCCTCAGCCTCAGCCTCAGCCTCAGCCTGCTTCAGCCTCAGCCTCAGTCTGCCTTCAGCCTCGGCCTCAGCCTCAGCCTGCCTCAGCCTCAGCCTGCATCAGCCTCAGCCTCAGCCTCAGCCTGCCTCAGCCTCAGCCTGCCTCAGCCTCAGCCTCAGCCTGCCTGCCTCAGCCTCAGCTGCTCAGCCTCGGCCTCCTCAGCCTCAGCCGCCTCAGCCTCAGCCTCAGCCTCAGCCTCAGCCTGCAGCCTCAGCCTCAGCCTCAGCCTCAGCCTCAGCCTCAGCCTCAGCCTCAGCCTGCCTCAGCCTCAGCAGCCTCAGCATCAGCAGCCTGCCTCAGCCTCAGCCTCAGCAGCTGCTCAGCTCAGCCTCACCTGCCTCTGCCTCAGCCTCAGCAGCCTCAGCCTCAGCAGCCTGCCTCAGCCTGCCTCAGCCTCAGTCTGCCTTCAGCCTCGGCCTCAGCCTCAGCCTGCCTCAGCCTCAGCCTCAGCCTCAGCCTCAGCCTCAGCCTCAGCCTCAGCCTCAGCCTGCCTCAGCATCAGCCTGCCTCAGCCTCAGCCTCAGCCTGCCTCAGCCTCAGCCTCAGCCTGCTTCAGCCTCAGCCTCAGTCTGCCTTCAGCCTCGGCCTCAGCCTCAGCCTGCCTCAGCCTCAGCCTGCATCAGCCTCAGCCTCAGCCTCAGCCTGCCTCAGCATCAGCCTGCCTCAGCCTCAGCCTCAGCCTCAGCCTCTGCCTCAGCCTCAGCCTGCTTCAGCCTCAGCCTCAGTCTGCCTTCAGCCTCGGCCTCAGCCTCAGCCTGCCTCAGCCTCAGCCTGCATCAGCCTCAGCCTCAGCCTCAGCCTGCCTCAGCATCAGCCTGCCTCAGCCTCAGCCTCAGCCTGCCTCAGCCTCAGCCTCAGCCTGCTTCAGCCTCAGCCTCAGTCTGCCTTCAGCCTCGGCCTCAGCCTCAGCCTGCCTCAGCCTCAGCCTGCATCAGCCTCAGCCTCAGCCTCAGCCTGCCTCAGCATCAGCCTGCCTCAGCCTCAGCCTCAGCCTGCCTCAGCCTCAGCCTCAGCCTGCTTCAGCCTCAGCCTCAGTCTGCCTTCAGCCTCGGCCTCAGCCTCAGCCTGCCTCAGCCTCAGCCTGCATCAGCCTCAGCCTCAGCCTCAGCCTGCCTCAGCATCAGCCTGCCTCAGCCTCAGCCTCAGCCTGCCTCAGCCTCAGCCTCAGCCTCAGCCTCAGCCTGCTTCAGCCTCAGCCTCAGTCTGCCTTCAGCCTCGGCCTCAGCCTCAGCCTGCCTCAGCCTCAGCCTGCATCAGCCTCAGCCTCAGCCTCAGCCTGCCTCAGCATCAGCCTGCCTCAGCCTCAGCCTCAGCCTGCCTCAGCCTCAGCCTCAGCCTGCTTCAGCCTCAGCCTCAGTCTGCCTTCAGCCTCAGCCTCAGCCTCAGCCTCAGCCTGCCTCAGCCTCAGCCTGCCTCAGCCTCAGCATCAGCTTGCCTCAGCATTCAAAATGTAGCCCGGGAATGGAATTCTGGGAACTCGAAGAACACGAAGTGGCCTACAGTTGGCTCCTGGCATTCAAAATCATGCCCAGGAATGGAATTCTGGGAGCTCGAAGACCACGAGGTGGTCTACAGTTGGCTCCGGGAATTCAGAATGATGCCCAGGAATGGAGTTCTGGGAACTCGTAGACCACGAAGTGGCTTGCAGTTGGCTCCGGGCATTCAAATCATGCCCAGGAATGGAGTTCTGGGAACTCGAAGAAAGTGAAGTGGCCTACAGTTGGCTCCGGGCATCCAAAATCATGCCCAGGAATGGAGTTCTGGGAACTCGAAGACCACGAAGTGCGTTACTGTTTGCTTAAAACGAATTCCCCGGCATCCCCCCTGCATCCTCCCCCGGATCGCGCCCAGACCTCCCTGGGGCGTCATGATGCTCTCTTTTGACCCTACTACAAACCTATCAGTCTTCGCTGTCAGGTAAAAAACAGTACGCGGGGGGAGGGCGAACACTCCCAACCCGTCATCAGGGGAAGGAGGAGAGTAGTATTCATATTGAATAATTGTGCAGGAGAGAGGGGGGGAGGAGAAAGGCGAGAGGGGGAAGGGGGAGCAGGAGAGAGGGGAGAGGGAGGGGGGGGGGGGACAAGAGAGAGGGGGGGGAGGGGGACAGGAGAGAGGGTGGGGGAGGGGGGGGAAGGAGAGAGGGGCGGGGACAGAAGAAAGGGGGAGGGGGGACAGGAGAGAGAAGAGGGGGTGTGGAGTGGGGGGCCAGGATCATCACCATCTCCATCACCATCACCATCACCATCGTCACATCACCACCATCATCATCATCATCATCATCATCAGCAGCAGCAGCATCAGCAGCAGCAGCAGCATCAGCATCAGCATCAGCATCAGCATCAGCATCAACATCATCATCATCAACATCATCATCATCATCATCATCCAGATGAGCCCCGGATCGGCGGCACTGGCCGGAGGCCACTACAATATCGGCGCGTCCATCCGCGCTGACTTGATGGCCGCCTCCGTTCTGACGTCGCGTCTGCCGCGTCTGGCGCCCTTGACTGAGCCGACGCAAAGAGCCCCACTTCCCGTCAGCGGCCATTTGCCGCAAACGCGCTGCCCGGTCTTTCCTGGCGGTCTTGACTCGTTTGCTCACTTATTCCCCGCCGCGTTTCCATACTTGCGCTTTCGGCCCGCTCGCGCATCAACTGGAGGGTCGCGTTGCTGATCCACGGCCAGCGCTTTGACCGACGGGCCCGCGGAATGCACGCCTCTGTCGCTCGAGATACGACGCGGCGCAAGTCGCCCCACTGTCGACCGCGGACGCCGACGCAGACGCATCCCGCAAGTTGGCAAGACAAGCTTTCCTCGCACGGGCCGTGCTGGAGAATGCGCAATCGCGCCGAGGCTCTCTTCGCTGTCGCTGCGCGTGGCGCCACTGCGTGTCCAACTTGACGGTCGCAGGGACATGACGGTTTAAAAGTGTCGCCGCCAGGTCGCCGCGAAGATCTCCGACCTGCGGCATAGCTCCTTGAGTTGCCATTAACAGTTCTAGCATGGCAAAGTTCCCGTCAGCAGCCGCCGAAAAAGGGATCGCACACACTTCGCGAAACGCGACCTGGCGGAACGGCCCACTCCGAAAAACGAGCCGGCGACGGCGCATTTCCGACCGGCGCAGAAGTACAACAGCAAGTCTCCTTTTGAATTCTCGACTTTCAGCGCGGCTTCCCGCCCGAAGGCGAAGCCGCCGACGACGTCGCCCTCCCCGGATCTGCCCCCCCCGGCCAAGCGTCGAAGTCTCCTGCGACGCAGGCGCGGCAACGCACCCTAAAGCTATCCAAGTGCCGTTCGAGATCTTCGTAAAATACGCGCTCTTTCCCCATAGAGCTTCAAGTTACGCGGGGAATACGCGCCGACGATGGCGGCCACGCCCTTGCGCGCCTTCGCCTTCAAACTCGCAGCACGGCACAGGGGAGGCAAGAATCCGGCGACGTTTCCGCGGAAGTCATCCGCGACAATGAATCCAGCGCCCCCCGCACTAGATCCAGACAGACGCACGCGACGGCAAGTCCCCTGCACTGCCGCAACGTCAGTCGCGTTAGACCCCACGCACATGCACACACGCTGCATCTCCACATCTGCCAGGCGCCCCACGCCCCGAACGCGCATCTTAATGCGCTCGCCGCGCGCAGAAAAAAACGGAAAGATATTACACATAATTGCCCGTGAGCCGCCGCCCCCACCACGCCCCCCCCCTCGCCACTGCCCCCCCCCTGCCCGAGCCCGCGGCGCGCTTCTTGGCCCAGGCGAGCCCACACTGGACGTTAGAGGCGAGCGCGGCAAGTTCGGGCGAGTTCCAGAGGCCCCCCCATCTCCCACAATCACCGCTAAACCACTCCAGGTGGAGCCCGCAACGAATGGCCTTTGCCGCGCAATCAATGGCCTTCGGTGAGGAAGTGAGCGGACGGGGCAAGAAGGCGAGAGCCCCATGTCGGAATTTCGGCGGCCCCGTTCGGGAGCTCCGGCGGCGCCCCAAGGGGCTTCGCTCACGCCACTGGGATGGAGCTCGGGCCCCGCGCTGCCCGCGCGGCCCAGGGCCGAGGCGATCCCCGCGGACGCGGCGGGCCCCGCGCCCGCTCGCCGCGGGAACGCCGCCGAGCGCCTCGAGAAGAGCGGGGCGTCCGCTCATCCTTTGGCGATATCATCGCGTTCGACCTGGTCTCCATCGCCGCGCCTCCGACCCCTCGCACTTTCTCCTCCGGCCCCGCCACCCCGCCACCCCCCGCCTCCTTCGGGGCGGAAATGGGCGCGGGGGCGGGGGCGGAACGGAGCTGCGAGCGGGGGCGGGCGGGGCGGGGGAGAGGGCGGGCGAGCGAGGACATGGGAAGCAGGAGCAGGAGGACGCGCAGGAGGAGGACAAGGCGGAGGAAAGGAGGAAGAAGAAGAGGGGGGCGAGGAAGAAGGGGGGGCCAGGACAGGAGGACGACGAGGGCGAGGCAGGAGGACGAGGAGCAGCGAGATAATGTCAAAGAATGAGGAGGAGGAACGCGCGAGAGGAGCACGGAGGAACAGAATCTGACGGAAGAGGAGGAGATGGGGAGGATGAGACAGGCGAGTGATACGACGACGAACTCTTCGTCGTCGTCGTCGGACCGCCCCTGCCCCTGTCTGACCGATTCAAGCGAAAGACTGGGCAGCGCCGCCAGGGCCCCCGCCAGTCGCGGACGTCGTCGCGGCCCCCTCTGTCGCGGCCCCTTGCCCGCCCTGAACACCGCCGCAATTGCCGCCGCCCGCGGCCGATAAGGACTGTCGCGGAGAGAGCAATGAAGACTGCGATGGCCATGGCGCCGGGGCGCGACTGACGGAAAAAACGCGTTCGACGACACGATCTCACTATTCCAGCCTCCTCTCGTCGCGAAGCGGATATCGCCGGCGCCGAGCACTCCGCGGGGGGAATAATGGGCGCGATGTCCATGGTTGATTTCCTGTTGGCATTGCCACATGATCGCGGCCTGTTTTGTCGTTCTTCTCCACGCGGGCCGCCGCTCGCCCAATCCGCCGTGAATCACAATGCCAAGTGCTAAACGACAAGCAGACTGACGCCCCCCATCCGTCTCGAAGCTGGCACTGCAATAAGCTGCGCGCGCCGCCCCAGCTCGCAAGTAGCCGCTGAATCGCGCAATCTTGCAGCGCGCGCCAGGAAATTCGCACATGGGCACATTCGGTGCTCGCGCCACCAACGCCGCCCGCGCCGCCTAACCCAGCCGAGCAAGACCAGCACCGCACTGCCACGCGCTCGCGAAAAAAGGACCCCGCGCGCAACGCCAGCGACGCGACCACCTGACAGGGCGGCAACGAAAAACAGCTTCCGCTGAGCACCCAAGGCGCCGGCGCCGCCAATCAACTGGCGGCGCATGCGACAACGCGGCCGACGCGGCGCCAACGCCCACGGAATATCCCCCAGCGTGTTTCGCAATCCAAAAAAGCGCGATGGCAAACAGGCGCAGGATGGCTGAACAGAAACGCCCGGGGAATTCCAGCCGGCGCGCGCGCGGGGGCGCAAGCGCCCCCGAGCCGAGCCCCCCGCGCGCGCAGCAGCAGCGAGACAACCGATTTCCGTGGGAAGCAGTTTGGGAATCAGGGCCACCTGGCTCTCAGGAGGTGAAAACTGCACGGGAACGCGACGAAGGAAGGGCGCGCAGGTGCCGGCGCCTGTTTACCACGCCACAGATCGGGCGGTCGCCCGCGCGCCGCGCCGCGGTCCCCTCAGGTGCTTCACGAAGAAGCCGCATACCCCGAAATAGTGTCGGATGCACTTGATATGACCGCGCCACTGACACTCGAGAGCGCGAACAGCACTGCCACGCAAGCGAAGACGAAACGCCCCGCGATGAAACGGAGCACAGAAAAGCGAAGCCTACGACCGAGACATCCCCCACAAGAAGCTTCAGCACCAAAAACACACCCACGAAGAGGATCGCGCACGGCAGCCCCCGCAAGCCCCCAGCCGACAGCACGACCGCGGCGAAGAAGAACTCGCCGGGCGCCACCTCCAGCCATTGGCCAGACTGAAAACTCCGAATCAGAGCGGCCATCCGCCGCGCGGACGCGAGCGAAGCAAGCGGGCCAGCGTCAAAAGTCCAGAGAGCAATCCCCGACAAACGACACCCGAACCACGACGCGACGACGAGGCCGTTCACCAGCTCGGGCCAGCCGGCGCCAGCGCCCGCATGCGCGGCAGGGGCCGCGCGAGGCAGCGGCGCTTCCGGGGGGGAGCACCGCCGCTTCTCCGGGGCGGGACGGGCAGCGCGCGCCAGCCACGCCTCGGGCCCCTGGGCCTTCAAGGCGCGCGGTCTGTCGCGGGGGAGAAGGGGGGGCGAAGGCTGAGCGAAGGCTGAGGAGAACGCTGCGGCGGGCGCGCTTTCTGCCCCTTCGGGGGCGCCGCTCGCAGCGACAGCGGGCGGTCCGAGAATGGGCCCCGACCTCGCGGGGCGGAGGGGGAACCCACCTCGGCGCGCCACTCCTCTGCCACGCGACGGGGCCCACACAGCCCGCCTTTGTCGCGACGGATGGGGGCGGGAATCAGCGCAGGAGGAGGAAAAGGGGGGGGGCGGGCCACCCTAAGAGCGCAGAAGGTAGGGCGCGCGGCGCAGGCGCAGGCGCAGGCGCGGGCGCGCCGGGCGCCTGCAAGGCGCATCGGCTAGACACAGCTACAAAGGGCACGGCGCAATGCCAGCGGGAGGGGGAGCAGGGGAGGAGGAGGAGGAGGAGGAGGAGGAGGAGGAAAACGGAGCGATACGGAAAGGGTAGATCCTTCGATCGTCAACGAATTCGTGGACGCACCCAGCCCCTCGCTGAATGGGCCTCCCACGTCGCCCTGTCAGAGCCCACCGCCGCGGCTCGCGCGAGCTCGGCTCGCGCGTCAGAACCCCGAGCAGACTATCGCGCGGAAGGGCGGCAGTCGTAGCGTGCAACGTCGCATGTTTGGCAACCCGGTTAACACTTAGAGGTGATCATCGAAAACACTGTTTTTCGATCGCATCGAAATACTAGGCGCCGCCGGCGCGAAACGCGACGTCATCGACCCCCCCACCCACCCCAAATGATTGCCGCCATCGGCCCGGAATAGTGAACAGGCTCCAGCCGCGTCCGCGCGCGCGACGACGATGAACGACGAGCGACGAACCACGAGCGACGACGATGAGCGACGACGACGACGACGACGACGACGACAACGACAACGACGACCACCACGACGACGACGACGACTGCGGACAAGACTCCTAGGCGGATTCCTACGCGGACGCCTGCGCACGGCGGCAGCGCCCGGAGCGCACTGGGGGGGAGGGGCGTTGCGTCAGGGGGGGGGGGGGGCGGGGGCCACGACGCCCGCCATGCGAAAATGCACGAAGACACTGGGCATGCAAGCCGCCGACACGGCGGCTGTCCGCCTGTAACATCCAGAGAGAGAGAGAGGAAAAAAAAAAAAGAGTCAATATGCACATCGGCTTTTGGGGGACAATCGCGTCGCACAGCTCTATTTCTCTCTGTCAGGAAATATCGGCGCGCGGCCAGCGACGCTGCATTGCTGTAAAAATGCCCCTTTGCATCGCCGATCCGTCGCGAGACTGCGGGCCGCGCTGCCCCCACTGCTGCCATATGACCCCCCAAGTACATAGTTTGATCCGCCGTCTTCACCAGGGCCCCTACGGAGCGAAGATAACGCCACCGCGCATGATGCGAAACGCAAATGTTATGTTCCAGTTCAGCCCAAGTCCGTATAGTGGTTCTTCTTTGATGGCCATGTCCAGAAGTAGATGCAGTTTGCTTCTGCGTCGTTGGCAAGCACGGTGTCGTCAGCGCACGCAAACTTGTGCTCACAAGATAAGGTGGTTCTTGGTCGCCCACGCTTGCCGTTTCCAGCATCTTGCCAACGCCGTGAAACATGGCAACTTGCACAGAGCTGAATAAGCACGGCGGAAGGGGGGCAGCCTTGCGCAGTTCCCGCTGTGTGGCACCTCTTGGAAGAGCCCGAGACTTATGCTTCAGGTAAAAAAACGGTGTTCATATGTGTGCATATATATATACATACATATATATATATATATATATATATATATACATATACACACACATATATACATATATATATATATATATTGACCGACAATAATTTGAGCCACCCCGTCAGGGATTTCATATCGGCGAAGCACCTCCATGAGTGCATCGTGATTCGCGCGGCCGAGCGCATGTGTCAAATCAAGAAACGCACAGATAAACCCAAGCGAAGAGCCCGCGCAAACTGCGCCAACCATTCTGCGCACAATGGAAATGGTTTGGGTGGTGTTTCGGCCAAGCTTGAAGCCAAATTGCGCGTTTAGCATTCACCCCTCGGCGCCCCCCCATTTGAAGTCCCTTTGGGGCCCTCGACGCCGCTACGTTGCACCCTACGGGCAGCAAGGCCACCTGCCTGCAATCCCGCCAGCCCTTCGGGGCGCGCGCAATTTAGGGAGTTTCGTCTTCCAACCCCTCTTCTTCCCATTCGGGAAGGGGTTACCCCTCCGACCGCTTTTTCCCTTGGACCTGGATAGGGGGGGGGACACGGGTCGCTGGAACGCCCACATGGCCTCGGCGAGAAAACTACATCACTGATTGCACTCAGGCGCGGGCCACACGTTGGCCTCCTGGGGGGAAGGCATAAGTTAGCGCAGCCCGTCCTTTGATCAATCTCATCCAAGATGGCCCCAAGATGGCCCCGAGGCTCCCAGAGGGTGCCCCAAGATGGCCCCGAGAAGTGTCCACGAGGCGAGGCCAACAAGAGGCCCCCAAGATGCCCCCAAGAGGCCCCCAGTACCCCCAAGAGGCCCATGACGCCCCAAGTGGCTCCCAAGAGACCCCCAAGAGGCCCCAACAGCCCCCCCCCAAAAAAGGCACCCAACTCGCCCTCAAAAGCCTCTGCGAAAACGCAAATACTAGATATGTTACAAAGGCGTTGGCAACATGTTGGCATCCTGGGGGGCAACGAAGGAGCTCCCCATCCTTTGATGGATATCCTCCAAGATGGCTGGCCCCCAAGGCCAGAGGCTTCCAACGATGCCCCATGGCAGCCCCGAGAGCGCCCGGGAGGTCCCAAGTGGCCCCGAAGATGCCCCCGAAAGACGCCCAGGAGACCCCCGAGAGGCTCCAAGAGCCCCCGCCCCCAGAGGCACCCAAGACGCCCCAAGAGGCCTCGGCGAAAAGGCCAAAATCACTGATTGCACCAAGGTGCGGGCCACACGTTGGCCTCCCAGGGCCCCAGGAGGCCCTCAAGAGGCCCCTACGATGCCCCCAAAACGTTTCCAAGAGACCCCCAAGAGGACCCCCTGAGGCACCCAGCGCTCGCCTTCCTCCTCCTTGTGTTCCTCATCCGTTTACTCCTCCTCCTCCTTTCTCCCCCCTCCTTCCCCTTATCCTCTCCCTACCCCTCCCCCCCCCGCTCCTCCGATTCCTCCTCCATCCTCCTCGTCTTGGGGTGTGACCTATTTTTCAGCCCTTTGTTCCACTGCATGTTCCGCCTCCACATCCCTGATCAGGGCAATTCGTCTGGGCATCGTTGCTGGATGTGCTGGTGGGGTTAAGCGAAGCGTCTAGAACTTTCTGACAAACTCGCAACCCCCTTTTGTAGAGAAATGCGGCACAAGCGGTATTACAATCTCTTGGTCGGCCGTTTTGGCCCCAACACTCTTAGCATGCACTGAGCAACTGCCCCAAGGCTTCCCCATCATGCAGTTACTGCCTCAGCGCCTGCCGCTTCCCCCACTGAGAATGTTCCCAAAACGCCAGTGGATGAATTCTCCCCGTGGGGGCGGTGATGTTTAAACAGGCATATAGTTTCCAGCTTGGTTTAGGATGCAGGACCACCATATGGATTCGCAGTATTCCACTGCGAGTGCTCGATATAATACACCGGTACGTCCCCGCGCATGTTGTTGCCCACAAAAGTACACTCAGGATATTTGATTTGATTCGGCCGGTTGGTGGCACCTTTTCGGAGCTGCCGAACAACATAACATGGTGCGTTCTGTAACGGTTATTCCAACAGTGTTCGTCCATCCTTCTTGCTTGCGTTGCGGACCATTTGTCACATTTTGTTTTCTTCCAATTTTTGTCCTGCTCAGCGCGCCGCATCTCGCCCAGCTAATAGGTCCGATGTGTTCTGTGGTTTCCATGGCTGGCGCAGTTGGTATTTGTGCCTTCCTGCCCCACCTGAAGCGTTTAGCGTCGAGACGTTGACGAGAACAGCGTGTCCATCCAAGTCGTGTGGTGTTCATTTCCGCGCACGCTGCCCCGCAGAATGCGTCGCCGTATTTCTCCGCCAGAGCACGGTCATTGCGCACCCATCGCCCCCGGTTCCCGCACTTTGCATGCTCTGCCGTTTGTTCTAGGGGGCTGAAGACCAAACTTGAATAAAAAGACGCGATATGCTGAAAAAGTTCGGCGCCCACAACGCAGTGTTCAAGTGTGAAAAGCCTGATGCAGGTGCTTCGGGCTGGAGATCGCCACGGGGGCCATAATACGCCACCTATGTGTTCCCCCCCTGTGCGAGAAATGCATTGGCAATCGCGGCGCCCGTCGCCTGGCATGCCTTAATGAGAAAGTCCCTGTCGAACTCTTTCTCATTTGGACACCATTGGCATTCATACAAATGCAAACTGGCTCAAAATGTCGACCCCCCCTGTCGCTGGCAGAAGAGCGTCGCGTCGAAACCACCCAACGCCATGGTGCACGCATGGTGGCCTCGTATTTGGCCACGCAACAGTCAAGAGATCGATTAGTTCGCGCTGGTCGTCGACATCATGTCCAGAATGCGGCACGCACGCGCCCAGGATAGAGCACTCCCCCAAGCAACCGCCAGCGCAGAGAGGCGAGCCTGTCCGTCATTCGTTCGGAACTAGAAGGCCACTGCAAAAGTGGCAGCAACGAAACCAACTCCGTCATAGAATCGCCCAGCGGCCGCTGCGTCTGCACAAGAAAAATTAGCACATATCAATTTTCATGACACACTTCTGACGTTCGCACCCCTGCCTCCTGCACGATATAGTGCGGTCTCCATATGGTCTATAATTTCAATCTGTTTCGAACAGTCCTGACCAAAACCCTCGACGCTACAAGCTGCAGAACAAGCGTTGTTCAGCGGACGGCGTTGACGTGTAGAGGCCCGTCCCGACGGTTGCCCCTCTGCTTGGAACTACACTGTGTAGCATCGGTAGCTGTGCCCGGCACCGGCTCTACGTGTCGAGTGTCTTGCGGCCCAGCGGAGGCGTCGGCAGCTCTGTCCAAAACGGCGTCCGCGTCGGACGTCGCGGGGAGCGAAACGACATTACCAGCAGCGTTGCCCAAGAAGCCCATTGAGCCATGGACGACCGCACATTCGCGCAGTGGCTTGGTGTAAACGTCTCCGCGGAGCTCCGACGGTAAATGTGTCGGCCGCCACTGCTCCCTCTTCAGAGGATACCACCATGCCAGCCATCACAGGTCCACAACCTGTGAAAGGTCAAGAGGTCCCTCATCTTTCCAGCGGGTGCTTCCTGTAGTGAGCATGTGTTGGCTTTGAGCAGGGGCTAAGGAAGGGAGGGTGTATTACAACATCACTGACGCGTGCTTTACTCTGGTCTCTTCTCCATCTCCTCATCCTCACCACCACCACTCTGGTCCTCCTCCCTCACCGCTACCACCACCACAACTATCACCATCACCATCATCATAACAATCACCACCACGACCAACAACACCAGCATCATCATCATCATCATCATCATCATCATCATCATCATCATCATCATAAACAACAGCATCATCATCATCATCATCATCATCATCACCATCACCACGACCACCACCACCATCACCATCATCATCATCAGCAGCATCATCATCGTCATTTTCATCTTCATCACCTTCGTCATCATCATCATCACCATCATCATCAGCATCGCCACCATCACCATCACCATCATCATCGCCATCATCATGTGTATCGGTATCATTGTCAGCATCGTCCTAATTGCCATCATCATGGTCACCTTCACCACCATCACCACCACCACCAGCATCATCATCATCATCAGCAGCATCATCATCGCCATCATCGCCATCATCGTTGTCATCAGCATCATCATCACCATCATCATCATCATCATCATCATCATCATCATCATCATCATCGTCGTCATCATGATCATGATGATCGTCGTCATCATCATCAGCAGCATCATCAGCATCCTCACTGCTGCTACTCTTCCTCCTCAATGGCCACTGCACCGGGCGAGGCTGCTCAGCGCGCCGCCTCATCCGGGTTAGGCCGACTGTGGCATCCTCGGTTCTGCGGCCTCCAGTCTGGCCGACCATGGGCTCCAGTTACGCTGACTGTGGACATGTGGCTCGCAGAGACAAAAAGATTGACTCGAGGGTCCGGAAGCAGAAACCGTCCGAAGAGATGGCGTGAACGAGCCTAAGTTGTGTCATTGGGAGCGCACCTAAGGGAACTGACGAAGCAGGCCCTATTCCAAGTAGAGGGTCAAGGCCGAGATGTGAGCAGAATGCCGCGGCCTGAAGGCGCCGAAGCAAGCAAGCAAATGCTCGCTCAAACCTCGTCGTTAACCGCAAAGCCCTCCAGGCCTGCAAATCGACGTGAAATCCGCACGCCGATAGAGGAGAAACAGTAGTGGTAACATACTTGTAGTAGCAGCAGTCGTAGTAATCGGAGGTGAGGGGGGGAGATCGAAGTGGAACGGAGAGCCCCCCTACCGGGAAATCGGTTTCGGTTTCGTGTTCGTGCGTGCCGTGCGTGCGGGCGAGGCGAAGCTGCGTGGGCAGGCGAGAAGAAAGTCTCCTCCGGCTGAGGCGCGGCCGGACCAAATGACACCTTTCCGGCAACTGGTGGCCCGCGGTGTCCCGCCGGTGTCCCGCCGGTGTCCCGCTGTGGCTGAGGCCCTTCCCGGGGCCGGTGGCCCGCGGTGTCCCGCCGGTCCCGCCGGTGTCCCGTCGGTGTCCCGATGATGATGATGATGATGATGATGATGATGATGATGATGATGATGATGAGATGATGATGATGATGATGATGATGATGATGATGATGATGATGATGATGATGATGATGATGTCGATGATGTTGATGATGATGATGACGATGATGGTGGTGATGTGATGGTGGTGATGATGGTGGTGTCCCGATGATGATGATGATGATGATGATGATGATGATGATGATGATGGCGATGATGATAATGATGATGATGATGATGATGTTAACGATGTTGATGATGATTATGGTGATGGTGGCGATGATGATGGTGTTCCGTTGATGATGATGTTGATGATGATGATGTTGCTGATGATGATGGTGTCCCGATGATGGTGATGATGATGTTGATGATGATCCTGATGATGCTGATGATGATGATGGGAAGATGATGAGATGATGATGAAGATGATAATGATGATGGTTTCCGATGATGATGATGAGAATGATGATGATGCTGTTGATGATGATGGTAATGTTAATGGGACTGTCCCGATGATGATGATGGTAAGGATGATAATAATGACAATGATGGTGTCCCGATGATGAAGATGATGATGATGATAATGTTGATGATGAGGATGATAATTATGGTGGTGTTCCGATGATGCCGATGATGGTGTCCCGATGATGATGATGATGATGATGATGATGATGATGTCGATGATGTTGATGATGCTGGTGTCCCGATGATGATGATGGTGATGATGATGATGATGTTCATGATGGTGATGAGGTGATGATGATGTTGATGATGATGTTGCTGATAATGATGATGGTGTCCCAGTGATGATGATGTTGATGATGTTTTTCATGATGATGATGAGATGATGATGATTATGGTGTTCCGGGGATGATGATTGTGTCCCGATGATGATGATGTTGATGATGATGGTGACGATGATGGTGTTACGATAATGATGATGATGATGATGATGATGGTGATGATGATGATGTTGATGATGATGGTGTTGAGGTGATGATGATGATCGTGTCCTGATGATGATGATGATGGTGATGATGTTGATGACATTGATGGCGGTGATGTTGATGTTGATGATGATGATGATGATGATGAGGATGATGATGATGACGTTGATTGTGAGCTCGATTGTGATATCGATAGTGGGACCGAATGAGAAATCGATTGTGAGATCGATAGTGAAATCGATTGTGAGATCGATAGTCAGATCGATTGTGAGATCGATCGAATGAAATAGACCGAGTGAGATCGATTGTGAGATCGATCGAGTGAGATCGATCGAGCGACACCGATAGTGAGATCGATGGTGAGATCGATAGTGAGACCGATCGAGTGAGACGTTGGTTCCTCCCCCCCCCAACCTCCTTATCACCCGAAGGGTGGGGTATGTATCAGCACGAGGAGGAAAAGGAGGAGACGCACGAAGCCAACGGATCCTGAGGAAAAAGGGGCCTGGATCTGGGGATGTTTCCCCAGACGAGCTTTTCATTCCGAGTCTTGCTCTGCCAGTCCTGGGGCCCCAGCAGTGGCCTGGGAGGCCAAGAACGGAAAAAAACACTGCAGGGCCCGCTCCTCTCGGGCCTGATGGCGATGCATGGCGGGCTCCCAAGCCCAAACATGTTGGCATTTGGGGATGCTGCTCAGCCCTCGCTTCCGCCGCCTCCCGCCAGTGGAGCTGCCCTCGTCTTGCTTCCGCCGCCTGCCGCGGGCCTTCCCCCGCCCTCCGCCCGAGGAAGAGATGTCCAACCTCTCGACGAGGGCAGAGCCCCTGTCTGGAACGCCTCACACCTCCTCCTCCTCCTCCTCCTCCTCCTCCTCCTCCTCCTCCTCCTCCTCCTCCTCCTCCTCCTCCTCCTCCTCCCTCCTCCTCCTCCTCCTCCTCCTCCTCCTCCTCCTCCTCCTCCTCCTCCTCCTCCTCCTCCGCAAGAGAATCGGCTGCACGCAAGAGTGACCCCCCGGCAAGAGCGACCGACCCTGCGCGGCGCTCGGGGGGCGCGGCGGCGCACACCCTGGCGCGCACGCCGCTGCTGTCGCACGGCGTTCCGCGATCCGGGGACCCCGGTGGGGCCGGCGAAGGGGCACTCTTGCGGGAGCCGAGGGCCCAGACCCTCGACGTCATGATTTACTCATAGCGTGGGCCCCCAAAGGTCTGGACACCTTCCTCGGGACCAGCGTCTCATCCTGAGTCGTTTTCTGATGTCCCTGGGGCCCGGCAAGGGCGCCAGAGGCCGAAAACCAGCAAAAAACGCCCATCGTGACTTTTGTCATGACCCGAGGGGGACTGGGGAGGAGGCAGAGGAGGAGAAAGAGGAGGGGGAGGAGGAGGAGGAGGAGGAGGAGGAGGAGGAGGAGGAGGAGGAGGAGGAGGAGGCGGAGGAGGAGGAGGAGGCGGCGCCGGCTGCCCCACGCCCTCACGACTGCGTGCACGGAGAACACGAGCCCTGGGAGCTCGAGCCGCCTATCGCCCTGAGGTACCTCTCCTGCATGTGGGTCTGGATGGAGCCCGGCCTCGACATCCGCGCCCAGCCGTGGAACGCCTCTCGGAGACTCTTCCTCCTCCTCCTTCTCCTCCTCCTCCTCCTCCTCCTCCTCCTCCTCCTCCTCCTCCCTCCTCCTCCTCCTCCTCCTCCTCCTCCTCCTCCTCCTCCTCCTCCTCCTCCTCCTCCTCCTCCTCCTCCTCCTCCTCCTCCGCCTCCTCCCACTCCTCCTCTCAATCAACTCGGGCTCGAGCACCATTTTGGCCAGCTCGCCAACCCATCCGCGGTACCTCCACGGGATGCTTGAGACACACCACTTCCTTTGAGCGGCACCCATCCGTTTCCAGACATAGTGGTGATATCATGCTCGGTTAGCCATGTCTACTCGACCAGTACGTGCAGAGAGTGTGGGCAGTCTGAACGCAATGATAAGCTCTCGCAGAGGAAGCTGAAGTGTCAGAGATGTGGACGTAAAGTTACATTGTATGTGCCATCGCCGACGAAAGGGATCTTGAAGCGAGATGGCACCTTTAACGACGATGCAAGCGCTGCCAGTCATAGCGCCAAGTCGACGCCGCAGAGTTCACCTCTTGAGAACGAGAGCCAGGATGGCGCCGTCACTCACTTGGGGCAGGCACCGGCGGCAGCGAGGGGTCCGCAGCTGAATAAGAATCTGGAAGCTCGGGTGGCGCAGTCGAAAGCTGAGGCACGTATGGCATCTGGCCTAATCCTGCAGGCACTCCGGCGCGCCGACGGAGCTCCACGAGGCGCCAGCAGCCGCCGTGACCAGGCGGTCCCGGCGGTGGCCCGCCTCGAGAGGAATCTGAGCACGGCCAGGGTCGAGGAGCAGCGCATCGCGCTCGAGGCGGCGGGGGCGGAGCTCCACCGCAAGCAGCCTGCCGCAGCCCCTGCATCCCAGGAGGGCGCATCCTCGCATCCTCCGGCGGGCGTGCGGGCGGGCAGGGCAGGAGCAGGGCGTGCCTGTGACAGCTGTTCTCCTCCCTCTCGGCAGCTCGGCCGCCGCCGCCGAGGGGGAGGAGGAGCCTATAGAATCGAGGCCGGTGTCGCACTTCTCGGGCGGAGCTCGAGGCGCGGCGCCAGAGGGAGCGGGAGAAGCAGGGGGCGGCAGCGGCCACGCGGGTCGGAGGTGGTGACAGCTGTGGCCAGGTGGGGGTTCGGCGCCATCGCGCGTCGGTACCCGCGGGCCCCAGCAATATACACCACCACCACCACCACCACCACCATGTCTCCTCCCCCGCCCACCATCGTCTTCCTCTCCTCTTTCCTGGGGGGCAAGGAGATGAGGGAGGTGGTGGTGGTGTATACATTTGGGCCCCATAGTACCAGCCCAAGTATTTCCAGCAGATCCAGCAGTGTTTCGCAATTTCCGAAACACAGCGGCAAGCCGTACTCATCGCGGAAACGGCCAGGTGTGAACGACTGCACGCACATCATGTCTGACAACAGAACTGACATAAGGGGGATAAGGTGTGGCCGTTCACACTTCAGGCCCGTGGGCGCCGCACCTGTGGTTTCTACCGCCTGGTCGAGGCAGCACGCCTCACGCGCCGCCCTTGATAGAGAGTGGCGGCCCCAAGCCAGAAAAGCGGCACTGATAGCTCGTGCCGGCCCAACGGGATCCACGAGCGCAACGCCTGCACGGCCCAGGGCGCCGCACGGGCGACCGAGGAGGGGAGAGCGGGTCCGTGCACCTGGTCCTTTGCGGACCCACTCGTTACAGCCCCCTCCTCCTCCTCACACCTCCTCATCCTCCTCCTCCTCCTCCTCCTCCTCCTCCTCCTCCTCCTCCTCCTCCTCCTCCTCCTCCTCCTCCTCCCCCCCCCCAATCGCTCGCCGCCGGCCGGTGGCGCGGGCCCCCCCCCCCCGCGGCCAGGCGGCCACGGGCGGACGTACTGCCGCGCTCGCCCACCTGCTTGGATGCCCGTGCATCTTAGTCGCCAGGTGTGGGCTCGCGCCCGTGGGCCTCTCGGGTGGTGACGCGCAAGGGTGCAGTCGACTGGGCGCCCTCCCGACTTCGCTCCAACTGCCAACCAACGTGCCAGCAGAAGTGATCACAGCATCAGGCTCCCTGCCTGGGAGTGGCGAACTCTTCACACGTAAACCTGCGCGTGCGGAAGGCGGGGGGGCGGGGGGGGGCAACGGGAGGGGGGGGGGGGGCAGCATGCGCCTGGCGCGTGCGCGCGACGCACGTGCGTTCACAAGCTTCGGGCCACGAGGGGGCCGCAAGCGAGGGACCCAACCTGCGGGTGCCGAATCCGCTCGCACGTGAAAAATGCCCGCGCGGAGGGGGCGTGGGCCCAACGTGCTCCTGGCGCGCGCGCGAGGCGGGCGTTTGCACGCGTCCGCGGAGCCCCAGGTGGACCCAACTGAGGGGCGGAGAATGCTTCACGCGTAACCTCACCCTGCGCGGAGGGATGGGCCCCTCGGAGGGGGGGAGCCACAGCGTGCGCCCAGCGCGTGCGCGCGGGGCACGCGGCTTCGCGCGCCTCGGGCCGAGACGGGGCCGCAGGCGAGGGAACCAGCAGCCCTCTTCGCGCGAGCACGGCTCGCTCCGGCTCGATCTGGCTCGGATCGGGGTTTCGGGTCTCTGGCTGTGATTTTTTGCACGATGCCGTGGCCTGTTCTTGGCGTCAGCTCTCAGGGCTCTTTCCAGTGTGCGGCCCCGGGGGCCTCGACCCCTTCCCTCGGACCAGTTTCTTCTCCCCAGATCCATTCTTGATACTCCGATGAGGATCCCCAGAGACCGAAAACTGAGGAAAAGCGCCTGGGGTGAACAATCCAATCATCGGAAATCTGGGGACGGGTTGACCGACATCGAAGAGACAATTCGCCGGCCCAACGGGCCAGAGGCGTGTTAAGATCTCCGGTAACTGGTTAACAATATTCTAATTCGCGCGCGCGGGGCGGCCCCTGGGGGTCTCCGGGCGAAAAGTACCCCGGCAAGGTCCTGGCAAGGTCCCGGCAAGGTCCCGGAAAGGTCCCGGCAAGGTCCCGGCAAGGTCCTGGCAAGGTCCCGGCAGGTCCAGGTCAGAGATGCCGGACCGGGCAATTTTTCGACACCCCTCACGAGGATCGTGAACTCCGAGTGGGGAGCCGCAATCGACTACCCCCCCTCCCGCCCCAAGAGGCCCCCAAGAGCCCCCCAAGAGGCCCTGGGGGCCCCCAAGACGCCGCCAAGGAGCCCCAAGAGACTCCCAAGAGGTCCCCAAGAGGCCCCCAAGAGGCCCCAAAGAGGGCTCCAGGGCCGGCGGAATGAGCGAAGCGATCAATAAATTGCATAAACGTAAATTTTCGGAGCTCCGCGCGGATTTCTTGTATCAGCGCTGGACGGCCCTCCCTGGTGCAGGGAACGCGCCAGGGGCGGCGTCAGAGGCGCCGCCATGTGGGCCCTCAGCGCCGATCCACGACAAGAGGGATCCACGAACCCAGCAAGGAACTGGAGTCTAAATTTCTTCTGACGCGCGTGCGACACTTTCCATGTGCTTGTCTGCAGCCGCTACCGCCTGCACGTCCTGCTTATGCTCCACCTCCTGCTCCTCATGCTCCTCCTGCTCCTGCTCCTCCTCCTCCTCCTCCTCCTCCTCCTGCTCCTCATCCTCCTCCTCCTCCTCCTCGTTCTCCTCTTCCTCCCCCTCCTTCCTTCTCCTTCCTCCTTTCTCCTTCCCCCCCTCCGCATCATCTTCCTGCCTCCACCTTCCTCCTCCTCATCGCCGTCCCCCTCCTGCAAGGCGACGCCCGTCACCCGGTAGGCGCACCCGGGCCCGAGACTGCGCAAAGATGCCGGGTGTGAAGAGCCCGGTGCGAAAAAAAAGGCGGCACCGCCCGGGCCTCAGCGATTTGTTTGAGCTCCACGCTCCCCAGACATCCGACGTCTCGATTTTTTCGAGACACGGGCACCCGACCTCCCGACCACTTCCCCAGGGCCGGCTTCTCATCCCGAGTCGTGTTTTGACGGTCCCGGCCCAGCGAGGGCCCCGAGAGGCCGAAAGTTGTGAAAAACTTCCGCCTCGATTTTTTCGAGACGCCCGATGTCTGGCTCTGTCCGCCACGTTGAGCGAGGCACCCTACGGCGGGGGGAGGGCGCCAGCATGGGCCTCAGCGAGCCACGTCGTCGGCGTTCTGGGGCGGAGGCCGGAGGTCCCGAGGGGCCGGTCACACGCACGAGGGACCTCGGGGCGCGCGGCCCAGACATCGGGCGTCTCGAAAACATCGAGGCGGAAGTTTTTCACAACGTTCGGCCTCTCGGGGCCCTCGCTGGGCCTCGGGACCGTCAAAACACGACTCGGGATGAACAGCCGGCCCTGGGGAAGTGGTCGGGAGGTCGGGTGCCCGTGTCTCGAAAAAATCGAGACGTCGGATGTCTGGGGAGAGCCAAGCCCAAGCGCACAGGCTGCTGCTCTCGCACCGTGCGCAGCGGTCGTGGGGGCCC
>CAUYUJ010001795.1:0-28902 GCA_963575745.1 Prorocentrum cordatum
CTACTACTACTACTACTACTACCACCACTACTACTACTACTACTACTACTACTACTACTACTACAAGTGCAACTACGACTACTACTGCCCACTCATGTTGCTACTCCGATTGCGACTAGTCTTCTTCATGATATTCTTACGGCTACCAGTGCTACGACTATTACTGCGACTGCAACTGCTACTACGACTACTACTACTACTACTACCACTACTACTACTACTACTACTACTACTACTACGACTACTACTACTACTACCACTACTACTACTACCACTACTACTACTAGGACTACTACGACTACTACGACTACTACGACGACGATACGGCGACTACTATACATTTATTACTACGATACTACTACTACCTAAACTACCATTCTACTACTACCACTACTACTACGAACTACTACTACTACTACTACTACTACGACGACGAATACTACTACTACTCATACTGCTACTACTACTACTACTACTACCACTACTACTACTACTACTACTACTACTACTACTACTACTGCTACTACTACTACTACTGCTACTACTACTGCTACGACTACTGCTACGACTACTACTACTACTACTACTACTGCTATTCAACTTGCTACTCAATACTGCGACTACTACTACTACGACTACTACTACTACTACTACTACTACTTCTGCTGCTACTACTACTACTACTCCTACTACTACTAGTTCTACTAATACTACTACTACTACTACTACTACTACTGCTACTACTACTACTACTATTACTACTGCTGCTAGTACTACTGCTACTACTTCTACTACCATTACGAATATCACTACTACTACTACGACGACGACGACGACGACGATCAATCCTACTACTACTGCTACCACCACTAAACCTATCAAAAGAACTAGTACTGTGACGACAACGACACCTACTACTACTACTACTACTTCTTCTTCTTCTACTACTACTACTACTACCACTGCTACTTCTACCACTACTAAAACGATAATCACTAAAACATTCGTACTACTACTACTACTGCTACTACTACCGCTACTACTACTACTACTACTACTACTGCTGCTACTACTACTACTACTACTACTACTACTTCTACGACTACTACTGCTACGACAAACGCGACTGCAAGTACGACTACGACTACGACTACAATGGCGACTGGGATTACAACTACAGGTCTGCCACGAATACGACTGCTACTACTACTACTACGACGACGACGACGACTACTACTACTACGACTGCTACTACTACTACTACTACTACTACTACTACTACTAATACTACTACTACTACTACTACTACTACTACTACTACTGCTACGATTACTCCCACTACTGCTACACTGCGACCACTGCAACTACCGCTACCACTACGGCGATCGCTACTACGACTATATATGAACTTGCGAGTGCTACGAATGCGGCTGCAACTACTACTACTACTACTACTACTACTACTACTAGACCTACAGCCGCTACTACGACTACTGCTACTACTACCGCTACTACTACTACTACTACTACTACTACTACTACTACCACTACCACTTCTACTGCTATTACTACTACTACTACTACCACTACTACTACTACTACTACTACTACTGCTACTAGTACTAGTACTACTACTACTACTACTACTACTACTACTACTACTACTACTACTACTATTACTAATACTGCGACGACTGCTACTACTACTACTACTACTGCTGCTGCTGCTACTACTACTACTACTACTACTACTACTACTACTGCTACCAATACTATTACTACAGAGGCTGCGCCTTACTCCTACTACTGCTTCTACTACTGCTGCTGCTGCTACTACGGCTAGTACTACTATTTCTACTACAACAACAACTACGACTAACACTACCGCCACTACTACTACTACGACTCGATTACTATCACTACTACGACTACTACTAGTACTACGACTACTACTACTACTACTACTACTGCTGCTACTGCTACTACTTATACCACTACGACTACGACTACTAGGGCTACCACGACTACGCCGACGACGGCGACTGCAACTACTACGACGACGACGACTACTACTGCTACTACCGCTACCACTACCACTACTACTACTACTACTACTACTACTACTACTACTACTACTACTACTACTACTACGAGTACTACTACGACTACGACTACTCCGACTAGAACTACGACGACGGCGACCACTACTACTGGGTAGGTTGTGTCACAGAGGATTTTGCCTTCAAGGCGGTTTGGCAGGTCAGGCTTTGGTGTGGTGGTGGTAATTGATTTTGAGCTTGACTACGAATATGGTTGCGCCTACTTTCTGCGTGAATTTATTTAAAATGGCAACGGCCGCGATTAAACATACCACGTGGATCATATGCTGTTTGTGTTTCCGACCGCTCAGTATGTTGTGATTTTCGTGTTTCCGACCGTGAAGTATTTAATATTGAGAGTGTATTTGGAGCCAACACTAACAAACCACGCTTCCACTTGCAAGAGGAGCGAGCTGGATTTGAGACACGACAGTGCGGAATGGTTACCCATTGTGCAAACGATCGTTTTTTCTGGACCACCTACCGTGCTGTGAGACGACCCTCCGACCTCCATCACAGAGCACACATGTCTCATGCACGGTGCACAGACACACTCTGAGCATATCGGCACCGTGCGGCTGTGCCAGGGTCTCGCAACTGTTCTTTCGACGCGAGGTTCAATCCCACACTGAACTCACGCTCCCAAGATACACCCTGGCCACGACCAAAAAAAACAAAACACTGGCTGACAGCTGCGCAACCAAGCTTATGTTAAGCAATCCGTTTCAAAGGTGGTTTACCTTTGCGATTAGATTTCAAGGATGCAAGTGTCCTGTGGATGTAATGATGCAAGGGGCCCGTGCGATGACGAATCCATCGCTGTGAAGCTTGGTTGCGCCTGGAGGTTCTGGACCTCAGCTGTGCGTGAACGACTTCGAGGGCGAGCCACGCTCGGCGGGCTTCACCCTCTCCCTGTCATCGTTGGCGACTTTGGCCCGCACGATGGTGAACGGCACAGGCGGCTGGACGCCAACGGGCACGAGGGAGGGCACCTGAACAATCAAATCTTTCCCGAACACAGCGAAGTCTACTTTGGTATACACGACCTCATGGCTCGCAAGGCCCTCCATCACGACAGAATCCTCGGCCTTGCGCTTCTTGGACTGCGCCTCTGCCTTTAGGTACACTTACAGACAAGTTAAAATCCGACGTTACACTACCTAAAAACTTCTCCTCATCCTCCTCTTCCTCCTCAACTTCGTCCTCTTCCTCTATTCTTCGTAGTCGTTATCCTGCTGCTACTCCTGCTGATTCTGAATTCCCCTCCTGCTCCTCATCAACCCTCTTCTTCTATTTCCCCTCTCCTCGTCCTCCAATCCCCTGTCAGATCACACTGGCCTTCTTGGCGTTGAAAACTGCTGCGAGGAAGGCGTGGCAGCAGTCGCTCCTGTCGGGGTTCTTGTTGACTGAGCTGTCCAAGTAGAGCGTGCAGACCAGCTTCTCCGTCTCAACGTTCTGGTCATGGTCATCAGCACGCTGCTCCTTAATGTAGACCTCCATCGGCAGGACGTTCTTCGGGTTTGACGATGTCCCAGCCGCCTCGCTGATGACGCGGCCCCAGTACGGCAGCTCGACGTGGCCCTCGTTCGTCTGGGTGATGACCACCCTCGTCTCTTTGGCACTGGCGACGAGCGTCGACACGGAAAGCAGATCGGACCCCTTGAAGCCGCCAGCGTTGATGACATTCATGTTTACAGTGTTGAGGTGGTCTTGCACTTTCGTGATCAGGTACTTCTCCTCGGCAACGCTAAGGTCGGACTCAACGAGCTCGCTGGCTTTCGTCTTGGTGATGAGCGCGGACAGGGTCTCGTCGTCAATCTCATCAGCGAGGACGCTCCTCTCGATGGCCACCATCGACGTTGCTTGCTCCACTTGCGGCACGTACTCGTTGCGCAGGCCCTCAACGATGATGCGGTAGGCCGCTTCGGGATTCTCGCACCAGTCGAGGACCCAGAGATTCTTCTCGTGCTTGCCATGGTACAACTTCTGGTACTGTGCCACCGCCTGCGCCCTCGTAGTCCCGTATTTCAACGATGATCCGAACTGCGTAAACATCACGCGCGAGATGGATTGAATCGTCATCTTGTTAAGCTCGTCCATCGTTTGGTTGTGCTCATCTCGGAACGCCTTGTAATCCAACGTATCCAGATCCGTGTTCATGCCGAGGAGTTTCTGCATCCAGATGCGCACGTACTCGTCCCAAGGTTTGTCAATCTTATTGCTGATGTCAACGATCTCCGTCATTGTGATGTTCTCGTTCGTGTTGAGCTTCTTGTCCATGGCGTGCTTGTCGCAAAAAAAAAAAAAAAAAGCCAATATAAAAACAAAAAGCAAAAAAAAAAAAAAAAAAAAAAAAAAATAAAAAAAAAGAAACAAACAAAAGAATAAAAAAAAAAAAAAAAAAAAAAGAAAAAAAGAACAAAAAACATAAAAAAAACAAAAAAAAGAAAAGAAGAAAAAAAAAACAAAAAAAAAGAGAAAAAAAAAAAAAAAAAAAAAAAAAAAAAAATACAAAAAAAAAAAAAAAAAAAAAAAAAAAAAAAAAAAATAATATATAACAAAAAATAAAAAAAAATAAAAAAAAAAAAAAAAAAGCCACCTTCATCTGGCTTTGAATGAAGACGGGAACCCATGGGAATGAAATCGTACTGCCATCTTTAGTTGAACCGTTGAACTGCATCGATCCCAAGTGGAGCATCACCTTGGTCATCAGCTGCATCCGCGTGTTCTGCACCATGGTGGTAGTAAAGCCCTTCTGCCAGATCTGCTCGAACACATTCACGGCGGACCCCCCTCCCGCGACGTGCTCCGCGAACGTCTTATTTGCTTCACGCAAGACGACGAACTGGTCAAAGGCCCGATCGAAAGTCGTTGGCAAAGTCTCCTCGATCTTGCCCAACACCGCTGGTAGGACAATGTCACTGAACAACGTGGCCGCGTCACCGCAAGTACTGGTCGGCAGCTGTGGGAATATAGTCATCATCGCTTCGTTGGCGACCTTCGCAGGCGCAATGTGACAATCGATGCTGATGTTGGGAAGGTTGCTCGTCATGTAGTTGTGCACTGTCTGCGCGTGCTTGACGAACTCCATGAGCATGTTCTCGGCCTGGGTCTCACTGATCTCCGACAACTTCGGCGCACTCCCCTTGCTGGTGTCATCCGTACCCATACCGTCAATTCCATCTGGAAAATCTGGGTCCGAGGTGCGAGGCGCGAGCTTGGCACTCATGTACACCTGCCTCTTGATGGCCTTCCTGAGCGCGGTGAACTTGCGTACAGTCGTCTCCTTGCCAGGCCCCCTCCCGTCCAGGGTCACACTCCCTTTCAAGGATGCGAAGTAAGCCAGGGTCTCGTACGCAGCGATGTGGGGGTTCGCAGGGTGAATCTTTCGCAAGTAATCCGATAGGTTCTTCACGTTGTGGATGAAGAGCTTGCCCACCTCCTGAACTTGGACAGGCCCTTGCCCTTTTGATGCAGACGTTGGCGCCTTGCCTCTGCCCCTGGCGGAGCTCCTGCCTCTGCCCGTGCCTCTCCCGCGCCCTGCCGACGTCGCCGACTTCTGCTCCGATCCAACTTGTTGCAGAAGCGCTTGCTCTGCAACTGCCGCCCTGTAGTCATTGCCCTCCGCCACGATGACCTCGCTCACTTTGCTGTCGTCCATGGTCGCCAACAGACTGGACATGATCATCCCGTCGGTGATCGTCGTGGCGATGGCTGGGTTCGGCAGGCCCTCCTTGAGCAGGGGGCACTTGCCGATGGGCCTTTGAGCGTCGCACTCTTTCAACTGCAAACGTACATCAGTCTTCTCCTCATTCTCCTCCATCCTCCGTCCCTCCTCCTCCTCCCCCTCCTCCTCCTCCTCATCCTTCTCCTCTTCCTCCCTCTCTTCCTACTCTCTCCTCCTCCTCCTCCTCCTCCTCCTCCTCCTCCTCCTACTCCATCCTACTGCCCATGTAAGCTGGAACAGACAGGGAAACTACAGATTTCCATGTTTCAATTTGCCCCACTCCTCCTCCTCGACCCCCTCCATATCCTCCTCCCCCTCGTCCTCTTCCCTCCTCCTCGTCCTTCTCCCTCCCCGCATCGCCCGCCTCCTCCTTCTCCTCTTGTTCGTCCTCCTCCTCCTCCTCCTCCTCCTCCTCCTCCTCCCCCTACTCCTCCTCCTCCTCATCCTCCTCCTCATCCTCCCGCCTCCTCCCCCATCTCTGCGGGGGCCACTTTGGCACGTTTACCTCCCTCCCCTCCGTTCCTCATTTCCTCCCTTCTCCTCCCCTCCCAAGCACATCCTCCAAGGAAGCGTTTGCTCAAGTGGTCTCGGCTACTGGGCTGACCCCTTCTCCCCCGACCCCCGCGGGGGAAGAGGGGAGACGGGCAGGTCGGGGCAACAGCGGCATGCGCCATGCCCCAGCGCAGCCATTGCGCAGCCTGTTCACAGGCAGCACGAGCGAGAACAGCTGCTCCATCATGGAAGGGTCGTCCTTGAAGCGCTTGAAGATGGCGAAGCAGCTGGCGAAGATCACCCGATGGTTGTCGACGGCCCTATTCGTGAAATCAACATTGGTCTTGCACCACTCCTCGAAGAACCCACCCCTTCTGAAACGTCACGTTGGGCTGCAGTGGCTGGGGAGGCCCCCCCCCTGGTGGGGCGTAGCAGAATCGGGGGGGGGGCCCTGCCCAAGAATCCCTCCCCAGCCACCACAGCCCCAGGATGTTTCGGAATAGGGGTTCGTTGCGATCCCTAGCAGTGCTCTCCTTGAACACATCCCAGTAGGCCACCTCAGCGCCCGACCCGCGCTTGATGACCAGGGCCTTGGCGCCGGCGTAGAACTTGCGGCAATTCTCGTACATCGGGATGGAGTCCCAGCGTGGGTAATCGAACGCGGCCTTGAACATCGCCTTCTTGTTGGCCTCCATGGCCGTCTGCCCGATGCTGGAATGAGTCCAGCCAAAATCCTCCTTCTGCTTGTCCCACGTCGCCTCGATGACGTCGGTCGACTCGCAAACCTCGACGAAGGTGGTCGACAAGGCTTTGTTGTTCATGGAGTTGCCCAAGGACACCAGCTTCTCGCAGACGTCCCTCGGGGTGTCGAACGGGAACACGGTGACGTCCTGCAAGCCGAGGGCAACGCTGCGCTGGACCTTCGCATTCAACTTCTTCGGGTCACGGTCGAAGGCCCTCTTGACGCCGTCGCACAATGACCCCCAGTGGAGCGTGGTGAAGGTGGCGGCGGGGCCCATGGCGTTATCTTTGGAGCCAGCCCTGACCCACGCACCGCCTCGGAGACCATGAAGCAAGCCTACGGTCTCGATGCTGGCGGCCCTATCCTTCACGAGAAGGAGAAGGAGCAAAGCGATGAAGAGAATAAATAAGGTAATACGGTCAAGGATGGTTGCGTGGCTGCGTTTAGAAGTTCGGCAGGGTCCAGGGTCCTCTATCGTAGCCTCGTCCCCGCGAGAGCTGTTCAAGGGGTCCCTCCAGATGGCCCACTGCCCTGCGCCGTTGATGAACTTGATCGAGGCGCCCTTCGAGATGGGATAGAAGTGAAACAGGATCTCCATGAGCTGCAAGCCCACGAACCCTGGGAAACGGTCCTCGGCACGAGCGAAGCCGTCGCCCCACACTTGGCTGTGCTTGAACTGGCTGAAATCGATGCCCGTAGACGCCACCTCGGTGGCAAAATATTGTTTGGACAACGCCCGACACCCCATAATCTAGCGGCAGCTGCCAAATACGCGTCTATCTCTAGGGGTCCATTTGGCAGCTGCTGCCAAACCTACGTATGTCTCCAGAGGTCGATTTGGCAGGAGCTGCCAAATGCACCCCCCGAGACAGACGTGGCTTTGGCAGCAGCTGCCAAATGGACCCCTCGAGACAGACGTGCATTTGGCAGGAGCTGCCAAATGGGCCCCTAGAGACAGACGCCCATTTGGCAGGAGCTGCCAAATGGGCCCCTAGAGACAGACGTGCATTTGGCAGGAGCTGCCAAATCCACCCCTAGAGACAGACCCCCATTTGGCAGGAGCTGCCAAACGGACCCCTAGAGACAGACGTGCATTTGGCAGGAGCTGCCAAATGGACCCCTAGAGACATACGTTCATTTGGCAGCAGCTGCCAAATGGACCCTTAAGAGCAGAGGTGGATTTGGCAGCTGCTGCCAAATTTACGTCTGTCTCTAAGAGTCAATTTGGCAGCTGCTGCCAAACGGACCACTAGAGACAGACGTGCATTTGGCAGCTGCTGCCAAATGGACCCCTAGAGACAGACGCCCATTTGGCAGGAGCTGCCAAATGGACCTCCAGAGACAGACGTGCATTTGGCAGGAGCTGCCAAATGCACGTCTGCCTCTAGGGGTCCATTTGGCAGCCACTGCCAAATCTACGACCGTCCCCAGGGGTCGATTTGGCAGGAGCTGCCAAATGGACCCCTAGAGACAGACGTGCATTTGGCAGGACCTGCCAAATGCACCCCTAGAGACAGACCCCCATTTGGCAGGAGCTGCCAAATGGACCCCTTGAAGCCGACGTTCATTTGGCAGGAGCTGCCAAATGGACCCCTAGAGACAGACGTGCATTTGGCAGGAGCTGCCAAATGCACCCCTAGAGACAGACCCCCATTTGGCAGGAGCTGCCAAATGGACCCCTTGAAGCCGACGTTCATTTGGCAGGAGCTGCCAAATGGACCCCTAGAGACAGACGTGCATTTGGCAGCTCCTGCCAAATGCACGTCTGTCGCTAGAGGTCCATTTGGCAGCTCCTGCCAAATGAACGTATGTCTCTAGGGGTCCATTTGGCAGCTCCTGCCAAATGCACGTATGTCTCTAGGGGTCCATTTGGCAGCTCCTGCCAAATGGACGTCTGTCTCTAGGGGCCCATTTGGCAGCTCCTGCCAAATGGACGTCTGTCTCGAAGGGCCCATTTGGCAGCAGCTGCCAAATGGACCCTTGGAGCAACTGCAATAGCTGGCAGCAGCTGCCACACGAGCATATAGCGACAGACGTGTATCTGGTACAATTCAAATAAAAATGTCACGCTGTGCAGTTAAATTCACAAACAACTCAAACAAAACACACACACACAATACTACAGTTCAGTGTCCTGCATTTTTTTTTTTCCGAATCAAGAACAGAAATGGAAATGCGAGAGCACGCAAGCCCGATCCGACTCCCCAAGACCTGCGCATCGCCGCCGCCCAGCGCAGCAGCGGGCGCCGAAGGCGCGGGTGCCGCGGCACACGCCATCGGCAGGTCCAGGAAGTCGCGAACGCCTGCGCCGACAGCAGGGGCGAGAAAGAGAGAGCTCGACCCCATTCCCATGCCCCCTGCCCCTCCCAATCGTTTAGGTACGCTGATGTGGGACGCATCCCCGAACCTGTGCGATCATTAGACACAGCCTGCTGCGCACGCAAAAACCTGACTTACCCCATCGGGATTGGAGGGGGAAGGGAAGGACGCCTAAGAGCGAGGAGCAGGACCATGAGGAGGAGGAGGGGGATGCGGGGGAGGGGGATGAGGCATCATCTGGAGGGATGGGGAGGACTGAGGGGAAGGGGAAGGAGAAGGAATAGAGGGACTAGGAGGAGGGATGATGATGATAATGATGTTGATGATGAAGATGATGCTGATGCTGCTGATCATGATGATGATGATGATGATGGTGATGATGATGGTGATGGTGACGTTGATGGTGATGGTGATGGTGATGATGGTGCTGTTGATGACGATGGTGATGATGATGCTGTTGTCTTTCAGCGCGTGTGGCCCCAAGCCTCAACCTGCTGCGTATGCTGATTCGCAGGCTGGGCACATCCAAGGGGCCATCATAAACTTGTCGCAGTCCACGCCCCATTTGGACGCGGCCCATCGTGAGCAAGATGGGTGCCACAACAAACAACAGCTGGAACACGTGTAGCTGTCATCAAGTAAAGGGCACCCATCCACTTTGACCGCCCCGCACAAAACGCATGGGGACTGGTCGTCCTGGACCACTACGGGTCCGCTAAAAGAATTCGCTTCGCACGCGTTGCGAAGGCACAAACACCACTCTGGCATTGGCTCTCTCCCCTTGGCAGTCGTTTTCCACATGGTAACTGGCACCTTGCCAATCAGGATTTTGCAACCTGCGTAGCTCTCCTCGGGGGCGCCAAGACCGCCAGGACGGGCGCCTCTCCTGGCAGGCACCAGCCATTTTACTCGGCCAAACTTGTCCAAGCTAACAGGCCGCCCATCTCTGTTTTTCGCATTACTCCATTTCACGAAGAGCACCCTGGTCTCATCACCAACCTCCGAACTGATCAAAGAGATCGTGCCATCTGCCAGCTCGCCTGGGCTATGCGTGTCGGCTGCTACGTTAGCTTCACCGACTGCGTGGAAGCCTGCTCTGCAACTGTCCATGCAAGCACGCAGCACGTTCAAGCGGTCCGCCTCGCCAAGTGCATCAATGGGGTGCACTGGCGCCAGCGCGACCACTGGAGGCGCGAGCCTAACTCCTGAAGCTGCGCATGCTGGTGATCCTAATTCAGGTGGCTCTAGGTGCTCAGGATCAGAGTCCGACTCGTCGTCGGCGTCATCCCCATCATCCCCATCTGAGCTCGACGGGGGTCCGTCGCGCGGCTCCCTGCTGTCATCGATGCCAGCACCGTCAGCTTCCAGAAGCTTCTCAAGTTCATCTTGCAAGTCAACAATGTCGATCTCCCCCTCTGGCTCATCCGCTATAGCGCCGTCTGCAGGCCCAGCCTCATCCCTGAATCTCTTTCTGCTGATTATCTTCTTCAATCGGAATTTGTGAATGGACATGTCGTGGACTCTGGCAATTGCAGATGTGCGCGATATCCAAACCAATGGGTACTTGAGGACACAAACATCAGCAGCAGTACGTCGATCGATATCTTGTATGATGCTCGCTACCACATCCAGAACTCGCTCTATAACCAAGGGCTTCGATATATAAAACATTATAGTACCATTGTGTGCTTGAATGTCGCCACAAACTGAATACAGTGTACTGCGGAACGCATGTGCCCAAAGGTATGCCGACCCTCCGTGGTCCACTTCAGCCAGGTCTTCGCAATTAACCAGCAGCTTCATCGCGGCGCCAGCACCGATACCAAATTCAGTCTTCACAGAGCGAGCAATAAACCCAGCACGCAACAGTGGCAACGTGTACGTCGTTGGTCGCTCTTTCGCAAGATCAGCATGCTCTACAATGTGAAGTGGCGCGAACCTTGTATTGCACGTGGGTGTGTTCTCGTATGCAAGTACCTGATGATGCAACACGACGCAGTCTGGAGGAGTCGGGCGTTCACCTTTTTTGAGAGACAGTCTAGCGTTCGCGAGTGGCTGCAACATGGCAGGCGCACGCTTCGCCATACACTGTAGAATATTATGGGTTCCTTCCACTTCTTGCGTATGCCCAGGCCACTGCGATCTCAACGCGATAAGAGAATTGTACATCACGCACGTGCAGCGCCCATCCTTTGCCATAAGAACCAAATCTTCGTAGAAGAGCGAGCGAAGTTTCCAAGCCATGTCCGAGTGCACGCTGGCGAGATCGTGGCGCTCTTTGCCAAGCCACTCCAACGCCAACTCTTTCCGACGATCGCACATATCATCTGGTGGAGTAGTGAGCATGTGAAAAATCTTGTATGGCCATTCATCAACGACGTCCATGACCCGAACTTTCCATTGAGCAGCACCTTGGATAACAATTGATACAAACAACTCAAGACCAGCACTGTGAAGCCTCTCGCACTCTGCACGTAGCGTGTCCAATGCGCCTGATAGTAGTGGTAAATCTGCAGTCAGCAACCCAGAGTATTTCTCGTTAAAATAGTCGGCCTTCTCCGAAACAAGCAACGACATGACAGTTGGACCAGTGTGTACAGAGGATGGGCTGCGCTCTCGGGAGTCATTTTCCTGTTTGGTAATTTTTTGCGACCAGTAGAACGCCTCCATCACTGCTTGCTTGGCACAATAAGAAATCGCGATCATGGCTCCGAAAACCTGCGCCTCACACAACTCACGCGCAATGCGGCGCCACCTGCCCATTTTCACCTCAGATCTCGGGGTGGCGGTGCAATGAGGGGGGTCTTCGGTGCGAACCTTGCATTGGGAGAGGGCGGGATGAGGAGGATGGGGATGGGTAAGAGGGAGAAGGAGGAGGACAGAGAAGGGCGGGAGGAGGAGGAGGGGGAGGAGGACGAAGACGAGGAGGAGGGGAAGGAGGGGGCAAATTGAAAAGAAAGAGAAACCTGCACTTTCTATTTACACATTGAGGAGGAGGAGGAAGAGGAGAAAGAGTAGGGGGATGAGCATTTGGACGCACACCACGTTGGATGTTTACGTACGGTGGCATCTACGTGTAGAAGGGGAACAGGGATCTAAAGGGGGCGGGGCTTCGTGGGGCGACCTCCCGTGACGATCACCCGATAGCCCGAGCTTGTTTTGTTGTTTGAAATGTTGGAGTGTGTGTCCGTGGCCTAAGCTACTAGCTACAAGGTTCACACCGCCCCCCTCTGGCACGCATGCATCCCCCCACCTGGTAGTGACCATCTTCGTCATCAGGGTCAAGGACTTTATCCTCGGGATGTGTTCTCAACCAGCCCTCCGCAGTTTTGCGTCCCACATCCCCCTCTGTTTGGTTTGTCGCCTTCCCCCCCCGCTCGTCCCCCCTCTTCCACCCTCCCCCCTCCCATCGCCCCTATATCCTATATCCCCCTTTACGTCCCCCTCACCGCTCTCATGGCCCTGCCCCTTCACGTGTTGTTTTGTGTGCTAGGGCAGATTGAGAACACAGGCTGCCTCGTCGACAATCTTGGCGCCCTTGAGCACCTTCGCAAACACGCTGGCGATGTGCACCCAGTCGTGGACGAGCCTCTTCTCGACCGCGTCGACGCTGCACCACCGACCAGATATACAACGCCCAGGCAAAATCTTGAAGATCCTATGCGCCAGCACAGGGTTGAACAGCTTCGTAGCAGCAGCTTTGAGCTTCCTGTGCATACCAGGTGCCCTCCACGTGTTGACCAGAGTCTTGAGAGCACTCGTGTATTTGACTGGAAGCTCATACCCAGGCCATGTGAAGCTGTCTGCGAACTCTAGATTCTTCTCAACAATTTTGTGGTAACTGTGCAACGAGCACCACTGCACATGTACAATCACATTCGGCACACTCTGCATTTCAGCCACTACCAGCCGCCCAAACTTCTGGCAACCGGGCCCTTTGTCCAAACCGAACATAAAGGTGCTAATTGTGTTCTCTTTCCGACAACGCCAATCTGGACAATATACTGAAGCAAACTCTCGCAAAGCCAATGCGAGCAGCTCGTCGCCAGTGCCAGTTCTCACACACTGTATATCAGCCAATGAGCGGGTGTACAAGTACTCTGCGGTCCCAGTGCACGCGAGTGCGTTGGAAGATGCAGACAGGCACGACACCAACGCGATATGCATCTTCTCCTTTTGAATAGCCGATTGATTAGTTGCGTCTGCAAGGTATTGAATCACTTCGATGTTGAAAGGGGGCGGCGTGCCCGAAGTGCGCAGGCAAGTTTTGAATTCTACTGCAATGGCTTGATAGTGCTGGGAACTCAACAATCGCTGGACGTGGTTGCAACGATGTTCAAACTTAATTGAGATATTCTTATCCCTGAGCCCCCCGCGCTCTGGATCACCTGACAGAACTGCTACTATCGCTTTCGATGACGTGTGCCCAATGTTTCGCTTCAGCGCGATCGAATACCCACCAAATACACTGACATTCCTTTTCCCTGGCCTCATAAAAATTTGTTCGTTGAGTGATTTGATCTGGAGCTCATGGCCCTTCAAAACGTGCGACCAATTCTCTGATTTCTGCTTGTAGTAATTCCGACTGGCGCTTATCTTGTGGCAATCGTCTCTCAACCGAGCTATATCTATATCTTTGTCCAGAAGCGCCAACTGAAGCTCATCTCTTGATTTGTCTCCATATTTGTCAGAGAGGCATTCGGCGATGCTGGTCTCGAGCCTGCATTGGCCATGCCCGTCCTGGACAGCTGGAACGATGCAGGCGACTGCGGCACCGTCGTCTGCATCAACGAGCCGACGGCGAACCAAGTCTATGTGTTCTGGCCCGAGCTGTGTGGCGCACGTTGCGTTCAGACATTTGTGTAGTAGTTCCAGGGGGACTTGATTCGAAGACCCGCTGCCGAAGGACCCAAGTGCAGAGCGGATCGCCTGCCTCATTCTAGAATGCTCACGCCGCCGTTCTGCGCCAGTTGAGCTAGCTTCGTCGGTAACAACAAGTGCGATCGAAGCAACATTGGAAATTGAAAAAGCACCCAACACAAGACATCGCCTCAAACGCCTGGACTCAACGAAAGATATAATATCACTCACGATAGCCTGGGCAGTGGGTGGCATCACAATGAAACACTTGAAGCCAAAACGGCTACTGATATTCACGTGCATTAGTTTGCTGTTTAGGGGTGACATTTGTTGTTCACGTTCATTTTCCTTGGTGGCTGTAGGGCTTTACTGCTTGTACTGTTTGTAGTGTTTGTACTGTTTATTCTGTTTGTACTGTTTGCACGTATTCACGCGCTGCTTGTCATACTGTTTGTACTGTTTGTAATGTTTGCACGTCTACTGTTTGTATTCTTTGTACTGTTTGTACTGTTTGTAGTGCTTGTACTGTTTGCACGTGTATACTGTTTGTACTGTTTGCACATCAGGACCACTTACTGCTTGTCGTATTCACTGTTTGTCGTACTGCACGTTTACTGATTGCCGTATTCACTGTTTGTCGTATTTCACGTTTATTGTTTGTCGTTTTCCCCGTTCCGTTCCCTCCCCCTCCCCTTCTCCCTCGCCCTCCCTTTCTTTCCGCCCTCCTTCCCTATCCTTCCTCCCCTCCTCTCTGGCAGAGAGGCTCTCTGCCCTCCCCTCCTCCCCTTCGGGGGGGGGCCGCGCCTCGGAGACGGCGAGGGCCCAGGGGCCCAGGAGGGCGCGCGCGGCGACCCGCCGCGAGTCTCGGGCCACCGGTGCGGGCGACGGCAGGGACGCGGGGGCGAACGACGAGGGCGACGGCGACGACGGTAAGGGTCACGACAACCCACCGAAGGATTCCTAAGGATTTCCTTTTTCGGGGGAGAGGGGGAGGAGGAGGAGGAGGAGGAGGAGGAGGACACTGAGAAAAAGGAGGATAATAAGTTGTGCAGGAGGAACGGCAGGAGGAGGACGAGGACGAGGAGGAGGAGGAGGAGGAGGAGGATAATGAGTTTTTGTTTGATGGACATGTCCGCCAATCCCTCTAGGTGACACCACACTGCGAGTTGTGATAAGTCTTGGCTGCTTACAGACTTACAGAGGACATACACTACTGTATGGGAGCCACCCTTGACCTGTCAATGGCCCTCGAAGATGGATTTCCGCCCGATGCAACCTACCCAGTCGTCGTCGTCGTTATGGACGTCGTGTTCGCCATCTTCAAGGCACTTGGGAGTTTGGAGGACCACGCTCAGTCACTCAGACTCGCCGCGATGTAGCAAGCATGCCACTTGGGCCTCCCAAAGGGGATCCGCAAGGTGACATGACACAAGCATGCGCGCCAAAATTGTCGATACACCTCAGACGGAATAGCCATTTTGGGAGGGTGTGTGCAAGTCTCCGTGCAGAGCCCAAGACTTTCGCGACGTTGCAGGCACCACATTTGGGCATCTCACGGGGGACCCGCCAAGGGGTTTATAACGGGCCCTCTTGAGAGGCTTTTGGAAGCATCTTGGGGGTCTCCCGGAGGCCGTCTTCGGGGCCTCTGGGCAGCCTCTGGGGGAGTCGTGGTGCCTCTTGGGCCGTGTTGGGGCCCCTGTGGGCCGTTTTGGGGCTCTCTTGGAGACCTCTCGGGCCCTCGTGGAGTTTTCTGGGGCCGTCTGGAAGCCTCTTGAGCCGTTTGGGCGCCCTCTTCGGAGCATCTTTGGGCCGTCTTGGGGGGCCCCGTGGAAGCCTCTGGGGCAATCTTGATGCCTGTGGGGCCGTCTGAATGTCCTCCTGAACCGTCCTGGGGCCGTCATGGGCCGTCTTGAGGCCATCTCGGACGCCGCCTTGGAATCCCCTCCAATCCTCTGGGAGTTCTCTGGGGCCGTCTGGAAGCCCTCTTGGGCCGTCTGGGCGCCTTCTTCGGAGCCTCGTTTGGGCCGTCTTGAGACGATCGGGGAGGCTCCTGGGGCCATCTTGGACGGTCAGAGGCCCAGAAAAGTGAGAATACCCGAATCTGCCCAAAAACTTCGGAACATGAGATGCATTTGCTTCTCGCAGGTCTCTTGGAGGTCTCTCGGGGCCCTCTTGGGGCGTCAGGGTACCCCTTCGACCGACCCGAGGTCCTCTTGAGCCCTCTTGGAGTGCTCTTGGACCGTCTTGGGCCCTCTGGGTCTCCCCTGGGCCGTCTTGGGGGCCTCTTCGGCCGTGCCGAGGGCCTCTTGAGCCTGCTTCGAGGCCTCTTGGCCGCTTTAAGGCCCGACTTGGGCCGTCTTAGCCAATCATAAAACGTGTTACGTCAGATGTTGCGGCCGTCGCCCTATCAGAATGCAATCACTCATGCTACTGTCGTTGCAAGAACTTTAGTGCACTCTTGGCCCATCACTGGTACGTCGCGAGGAGCTCTTGGGAGCCTTTGCGTTGGAAGTTTAGGGGCTCTGGACTCGTCAGCTCCTGGGGCCTCTCGGGGCCTCATGGGGGCTTCCGGAGAGCTCTTCGAAACATATGGGGTGCTTGGGGCCTTCTTGAGTCGTCTTGTAGTTCTTTTGGAGCCGTCATGGAGCTCTCATGGGCCGTCTGCCCGTCTGGAAACCCGTTTGGGCCATCTGTGGGCCTCTTACGGCTCTATTGGGAACTTTTCGGGCCGACTTGGAACTCTCTTGAGCCGTTTTGTTGCCGTCTTAAGGGCTTCTTGGGCGGTCTTGGAACCCTCTTGTGCCGTCTTGGGGCCTCCTTGGGGGCTTCTTGGGCCTTCCTGGTGGCTGCTTGGGCCGTCTTGGGGCCGTCTTGGGCCATCTCGGGGCTCTCTTGGGGTCTTCTTGGAACGTGATGCAGGCCTCTCGGACTGCCTTGGAACTGTCGTGGGACATCTTGAGCCGTCTTGGCGACCTATTGGGGCATCCTGGGGAAATGTGTGTGTGTGTGTGTGTCTGTGTGTGTATATATATATATATGTATATGTGTTTTCTTGGAATCCTCTTGGATGGCCTCTTGGGCTGTCTTGGGCCGTCTTGGGGCCAACTGTGGCCGTGATGGACCACTTTTGTGGGATTTCGCCCGTCTTGATGCGAGAGCGCTAAAGCCACTCAACACCCCTCAACAGCTTTGAAGACAATCAGTGTCGTTTCCTAAAAAGCACACAACACCATTTGGAAATCGATGTGTGGTAGCAATTTCCTTCGAGGCCCTTTGGAAGCCCAATGCTTTTGGGTCAACTTGGAAGGGTGGGCGCGTTAAAACCGCCTCCCCGCCGCTCGCCCCCCCTTGGACCCCTTCTCTCTCTCTCTCTACTTTTTGGCTGTTCGCCCAACCCACAAGATCCTCACTCGTGCCTCGCTGTCCACCTCAGCGTTCGCTCTACACCCTCTTCCCTGGACCACCCGTTTGGGTCGACTCGCCCAACTCAGGACGCCATCACTCGTACCTCTCTCTTTTCGTCACCTGTGATACTTGGCTTCCTTGATGCGCACTGTCGACTTAATCAAATACAGAAGGAGGGTGTCCAACATGTGGGATTTCGTCAGGCATCCATATTTACCTAACTTAGTAAGGCTCCAGGAGGCCTCCCAAGAAAGCTTCGATCTGCAAACCTATTGATTTCCCGTAAGGTTTCGAAGGGTTCTGGCGTTCGCAACTTCTCGAGCTTCTGACGCTCCCAAGGGGCCCAAGAGGCCCACTAATAACGCCCCAAGACGGCCCAAAGGCTTCCAAGAGGGCACCCAGACGGTCCAAGTGGGCCCACATATTGCCCAACAGGTCTAAAACCCAAGAGAATGCCAAAACGGGAAGCACGAATCGCCATAAATTGCCACTTCGAGTCCTCCGCCCCAAAATGACCCCCGATACCGATAGTAATCCCCCAAGAGGCTCCCCATAAGCCGAAGATGCCCTCCATGTGGCCTAAGAGGCCCCCAAGACGCCTAAAGAGGGCTCCAAGAGGACCTCCAAGAGTTGAAAATCATTGATGCTCCACTTCGTCTTCAATAGTCCCACCAGCCCTCTGGGCTTGGGTGGTTTAACGAACTTTGTCTTCTCTCTTTCCATAACCCCTCTTTTCCCTGCTCGGTGGATGGGTTTATCATTGTTCCTTATCAATATACGCCCCCTCCACCACCCAGCCGGCGTCCAACCAAGAACCATGCCGACTCCATGAGGTCCCCCCCCACCATCCCTGTCAAAAAAACAATACAAACCGCACACTGTCTCCACATGTGGAGCATGCGCGGCCAACCCGATGCGGCCCCCACACCATCCCTCTCAAGAAACAATGCAAAGTACACTTTGGGACAAAGTCTTGAGTCATGTTCGTGAGGCCCGCGAACACTTTGTTTGTATGGTCTTTGACAGGGACGGCGGGGGTGCCAGCATATTCCCTGCCGTACGCAGGGCTACCATCCCTGACAAAAACAATACAACATGCACCTCGCGGCTAAATCTGGATCATGCGCGGCCATCCCGCGATCACTGTCACATGGGTTTTGACAGCGACGGCGGGGGTGGTGGCGTGTGGCCTGCTGTGCGCTGGCCCACCAAACACAATAATGATGGGCATTGGTTTTCGACAGGGGCCGGCATGTTTCCCGATGTGTGCTGTCACGTGCGCAGGCGCACCTGACGCACTCTACGCTTGCCCCGAACATGGCGCACTTGGCGCGGCTGGAGTGTGCGGCATACCTGGCGCACTCGGAGCACGCGGCACATCTGGCGCACCAGGCGTGCCTGGCACGCTCGGGCCCCAGGGGTGCCTGGTGCGCGTGGTGCCCCTGGCACGCGTGGCGCACCTCGCCCAAGCGTCGCGCACCTGGGGTCGGCTTTGGTTCCCAGTAGCTGTCAATTAAAAGACGACCGCTGAACATGCTCAGGCTCGGGTGTTACTTATGTGTTGGGAGGGCGGATGCGAGTGAGCTAGACGGCTTGCGGGCGGGTGGGTAGCTTGACCTATCCCCCTTCCCCCCTCCCCTGGGCCTGCGAGGGGGGGGGGGCGCGAGGCACTAGGGCGCTCAAGATGGCCCAAGATGGCTCCAAAAGGGCCGCAGAAAGCGCAAGATGGCCTCCAAAATGGCTAAAGAGAGCTGAAGACAGAGGGGGCCCCGGTGATCCTGCGTTCTGGTGATCTGGCCCTCTAACCTGGTGATCCGGTGATCTGGTGACCTGCTGATCCGGCTGATCCGCTGACCTGGTGATCTGGTGATCCAATGATCTGGTGATCCCGTGATCCAACCCTTGATCCACTGAGCCGGTGATCCGGTGATTTGGTGATGCGGTGATCCGGTGATCTGGCGATCCGGTGACCAAATTATCCAATGATCCGCTGACCCGGTGATCCGGTGATCCGATGATCTGGTGATCCGGTGATCCAACCGTTGATCCACTGAGCCAGGGATCCAATGATTTGGTGATGTGGTGATCCGTTGATTCGGTGACCCGGTGATCCAATGATCCGTTGACCCGGTGATCTGGTGATCCGGTGATCTGGTGATCCGGTGACCCGGTGACCCTGAGACCCCGTGATCGGGTGACACGGTGATGTGGTGATCCGGTGATCCGGTGATGCGAAGATCCGGCCCTCTGACCCAATGATCTGGTGATCTGGTGAACCAATGATCCAAAAATCCGCTGACCCTGTGAGATCCGGTGATCCGGTGATCCGGTGACCCGGTGATCCGTTGATCCAATGACCAGGTGATCTGGTGATCCGCCGACCCCATCGGATCATCGCGATGATCCAGCTGATCCGGTGATCTGGCTGATCCAGTGATCTGGCCAGCTGATCCATTGACCCGGTGATTCGGTGACCCGGTGTTTTGTGGCCAACTGATCTGGTGATCCGGCTGGTCTGGCTGATGAGATGATCTGGTCGACTGATTCGGTGATCCGGTGACCCAATGGTCCGGTAACCCGGTGATCTGGTGATCCGGTGATCAATCTTTTTATTTTGTATATTCTTATTTTTGTTCATTCTTATGGTCTTACACTGTCTGAATCTTAGACTTACTATTGTAATTCTCATTTGTATGCTTATAATGATCTGTATTAGTCGTATTATTGTTCTTATTCTTATTATCATTATCGTTAGTATTCTTATTCTTGCTATTCATATTCTTACTCTGTTATTACCTTCAATATTACCATAATTCTTTTTTTTCTATTTTCTCAATATTATGCTTATTCATTCTTATGGCTATTATCATTCGCGTCCTAATTCTTTCCTTTAAATATTATCATGATTATCATTATTATTCTTATTGTTCTGAATCTGATGATCATTCAAATTTCTATTCGCAGTGCTATCATTTCTTTTCTTGTGTGTATCATTATTAGCATTCTTATTCTCAGTCTTGATCTTAGTATTATTAGGGTTCGTTTATTCTTATGGTGCTACTTTTTATTATCATTCTTACTCTTATATTACTAACCAAATTCTTGATCTTACTATCATAGGTATGCTAATTTCTCTTAATAGTTGTGCTCGTATTTCAATTGTCATTCTCATTTATCTTCTTCTTATTCCTGTCTTTTTTTACTACTATTTCGGATATTATCATTAACCGCATCCTTACTTTGATTATTATTAATCGCTGTAGTCTGATATTGATTAGTGATCCTTTGCAGATTCTTGTTCTTATCCATATTCTCAGCATGATTATCAGTAGCTTATCTCTTCTGATTTCTACTCGTATTAGTATTATGAATATTCGTATTCGTATTATGATTATCACTCTTTGTTCGGTCCTTATTAAAGGAAGTGTTAGTACCATTACTATTATTCAGACACTTAATATTCTTATTATCATTAAACTTTATTGATATTCTCATTCTCAATTCTCCTCATTATCATTATTAAGGTTTCTAGTTTTTTCTTATGAAGAACCTGATTCGCATACTCACTATGATTATTTGTCGTATTCTTATTCTTACGATTATTCTCATTCTTACTATCATTTCTTTCTTCTTCCTCTTCATCTTACTATCATTCTCATTCAGTGATCTGATGATCCAATGATCCAGCTTTCTGACCCAATGATGGGGTGATCCGCTGATCCGGTGACCCAATGATCCAGCGATCCAGTGATGCGGTGACCCGGTGATCCAGTGATCCGGTGACCCGGTGATCCGGTGATCCGGTGACCCGGTGATCCATTGATACCTGGTGATCTGCTGACCCGCGGGTCAGCGGGTCACTGGATTATCGCGATGATCCAGCTGATCCGGTGATCTGGCTGATCCGGTGATCTGGCGAGCTGATCTGGTGACCCGGTGATCCAGTGACCCGGTGTTGTGGCCAGCTGATCCGGTGATCCAGCTGATTCGGTGATCCGGCCAACTGATCTGGCGATCCAGTGACCTGGTATTGGGCCAACTTCTCCGATGATCCGGCTGATCCGGTGATCCTCTTATTGATCCGATCCCGGCCAACTGATCTGGGGATCCGGCCGATCTGGGGATCCGGTGATCCGGCTGATCCGATGATCTGGTGATCCGGCTGATCTTGTGATCCGATCCGCTGATCTGGTGATCCGGTGTTGTAGCCAATTGATCAGGTGACCCTTTGTTGCAGCCAGCTGATCTGAATGATCCGGCTGATCCAATGATCCAACCAATATCTTGCCATCTGGTGATCCGGTGATGCGGTGATGTGACCAGCTGGTCCGGTGATCCTTTGTTTGATCCGGTCAGCTGATCCAGTGATCCGGCTGCTCCTGCGATCCGGCCGGCTGATCCAATGATCGGGCTGATCCGGTGTTCTGGCCAACGGAGCTGGTGATCTGGTGATCTGATTGACCCATCTGCAGCCGAGTGGATCGCTGATCCGGTGATCCGGCCAACTGATTCAAAGATCCGGTGAGCTGGCTTGATCCAGTGATCCGGCTGATCCGGTGATCCGATCCGCTGATGCGGTGATCTGGTGTTGTAGCCAATTGATCTGGTGATCCGGTGATCCCGTGTTGCGGCCAACTGATCCGGCGATTCGGCTGATCCGGTGGTCTGGCCAGCCAGCTCTGTGATCCGGGGATCAGGTGTGGCCATCTGATCTAGTGATCTGGTGATCTGGCTGATCCGGTGATCCGGCTGATCCGGTGATCCGGCCAACTGATCTGGCGATCCGGTGATCCGGTGTTGTGGCCAACTGATCTGGTGATCCCGCTGATCTGGTCAGCTGATCCGGCTGATCTGGCTGATCTGGCGATCCAGCCGGCTGATCCAATGATCCGGCTGATCCGGTGACTGGTGTTCTGGCCAGCGGATCCAATGATCCGGGTGATCTGGTTGACCCGGTTGAGTGGATCGCTGATCCGGTGATCTGGCGATCCAATGAAAAAACCTCTAGTCCGGGTGCTTCTAGATAACCTCCCTCATACATCGAAGACGGCCCAAGAGGCCCCAAGATGGTTTCGAGTGCCCTCCGGGCCCTCCAAGGACCCCCCCAAGAGGCACACATGGCTCCCAAACCTTACCCAATCAGAGATTTTTGCGTTCTGGTCTTTTCGCTTCTGATGGGCCTCCGAACCCTCAAGATGGCCCCAAGACGACCCGAGAGAGCCCCAAGAGGGGCCCAAGAGGGCCCTAAGAGGGCCCCAAGAGCGCCCAAGAGCAGCCCAAGAGCGCCCCAATAATGCCCTTAAAGGCAATTTCTGAGCCTCCGATGGGTGGGACCTGAATTGAGGACCGGGGGCCAATACAGCCCCAAGAGGCCTCTCAGACCCGCCCAAGAGGCCCAAAGAGGGCCCCAAGATGGCCTCAAAAGAACCCCAAGAGGGCCCCAAGAGGGACAACGCTTCAACTCGCCTGGCAAACTGTTTCTGAATGCGCTGGTGGGGTTTCGCGACACGTCAAGAATGTTCGCGTTCTCGCCGCGCGCTTCCGACAGCTGAAGACGGCCCAAGGAGCCTCCAAGATGGCCCCACGGTCCCACGATGGCCCCGCAAACCTCCCAAATGGTCCTAAAGCGCCGTCCATGACAGCCCAGAGGGGCCCCCAATAGAGCTTCCGAAGGCTCAAATGCTCCCAAGATGCCCCCAGGGGGGCTCCCAAGAGGCCCCCGAGAGGCCGCCAAGAGGAACCCGATATGCCCCCAGAGCTCGGTAAAACCTAAAAGGCACCCAGAAGGCCGCCAAGACGCGCCCAAGGGACCCGCAAGAGCCCCCGACAGGCCACCAGAAGCCCCCAAAGAAGTCCCCAAGACCCCCAAGAGGCCTCCTTTTCCTCCTTCACATCCTCCTCCACCTCCTCCTCCTCCACCTCCTCCTGCTCCCTCCTCCTCCCGTACATGTTCCCCCAATGTTCTCCACAACGGCTGGAGGAACATGTAGACCAATAGTTTGGCAAGGCTTCGGCTCGACATCTGGCCCCATAAGCGTTTCCAAAAGGCAAAGGGCGGCGATGGTTCGCCGTAGGCGTCTTCGAAACGACAAAGAAGGGAGATCCATTAGGTGAGACTTCGTCGAGTATCCATCCTTGCCTGATATTTAGTTTGACCACCCCGCCCCAGTCCTCGCCACGCGCCCACAAGGAAGTCTACCACTGAGCAAACCAGGACGACACTGAAGTAGTAAGGTAAACACATACTGCATCTGAAGATACCTGGAGAGGAACAACTTCCCAACATGTTTGAGGGATGTGGCAGACGGGAACCACTTTTTCACAACCGGGCACTGCATGTCCTAGCTGCTTTGCTGCCGGAAACTCGATCTTCTAGCTGTCCAGTTGTCTTACGACACAGCCTGCTAAACACCAGGGTTGCAGCTGTGCGATAATCAGGGCATCATGCCGAAAATGCGCAACACTCCACATTCTGGCCTAAACCTGACAGTGGTGGGTGTGTTCTGATCATTATTGGACACTTCGTGGTCGTGGAATGGAAAATCAGTGGCCCATGTCTTATTACATGAAGACGTGTCGTCTGTGGGCCAAGAACTCACAACTGAATTCGCTCTCCAGCTGGCTGCCGTGACGGCGGCAACCTGAACTACACGTTCTGCGACCCGCGAAGGCTGCCAGAGTTTGAAGGCGCCCCTGTGGCTCGCCCCCGTGCGGACTTCTCGGCCTCGCTGCGCGCAGCAATACCTCGGTCGATCGATGCGATGGCACTGGCGACGCGCTCGAGCGCCTCGGCGCCAGCCGCTGCTAGCCGCCCTGCAAGCCTCGACTGTTGGCCGCCCTCGTTGCCGCTTCGTCGCCGTAGCCGCTCGGCCTGCGTATCGGCAAGCACACCGCCGAAGCGGATGCCTACTCGAGCCAGCGCGGTGCTGCGAGCAGCGGCCTCGCGAGCGAGGGAGAGCACGTCGCCTCCACGGGCAGCTCCTGCCCCGGCAGAGCTGCTGCCTCCGGCGCGGCTGGCGAGGTCGGCGAGAATGCGCACGTTCTGCAGCCGCTTCGTGTCGCGCGCGTCCAGATCCTGCAGCTCGAGCGTGGCCTGCAGCAGCTCAAAGGGCAGCGTGGCTGGCGCGATTAGCGATGCAAGCTCTCGGGGTGGAGCTGGGAGAGGAAACGCCAGAGAACGGAGCGGCGCAATCCTGGAAGCAACAGCGTCTCGCAGGGTCGCGTCGAGCGCAACAGCGGCCTCGCGCAGCAGCAGGGACTGGACATCCGCCACCGTGCCCCCTGGCACGTTGAGGCTTGCTAGAATGCTAAGTGCTGTCTGTTAGGGTTTTTGTAATCTTCTAAGAGCCCCCCCCTCTCCCCGCCGCACCTCGCCGCGCGCACCTGCCATGCTCCCGGGGTGTCCCTGGGCGGCCATGGCGCCTCCCTGGGGCTCTCCAAGGCTTCCATAACGGCCCAGGAGGCCCCCAAGACGGTCCAAGAGGGCCCTGAGTCGCCGAACGATCGCTCGAAGGCGCCCAAGATGGCCTCAAGATGGCGCAAGAGGCTTGCAAGGCGCCCCAAGAGGCCTCCAACAGGTCTCCTAAGAAGGCCCCCAAAGGCAAACATACTTTGTTTTCTCTACGTTCTTCAAAAAGATTTCGGCGTTCTCGCCTTTTCAGCTTTCCGACGCTCCAAGACGGCCCAAGGAGCACCCAAGACCACCCCAAAACGGCCCAAGAGGCCTCCAAGAGGGCCTCAAGACGGCCTAAGAGCGACCCAAGACGGCCCAAGAGGTGCCGCAGACGACATAAGGGTGCCCTAAGACGGTCCCAAGAGGGGCCCCAGAGAGGAATACGAACCGAAAATCCGAGCCTTTCGCCCCAAGGGGATCCCAGGAGGCCCCAAGACTCGCCTAAGAGGCCCCCAAGAGGTCCCAAGAGGCCCCCAAGAGGCCCTCCAAAACGGCTCCCAAGAGGCCTCAGAACTGCTTCCACGAGGCCCTCCGAGAGGCCTCCCACGAGATTCCGACGAACATCCACAAGGCTTATAACCCACAACCCAGGCACGGTGGCGGGACTTGCCGTAGGCAGCTGGATAATTGCCCTCTTCACTCAACACGACTGCCGCCAGCTGTGCGGCAGCAGCGTTGCGCCCCTCGTCGCTCATACCACGGCTGCTCTCCACGGAGGAGGTCGACGACGTGTACTTCTCGAGGCCAGCAGTAACCTCTTGCAGCTTCGCCAGATTGAGCTCGTCACCCGTGCCGTAGAGCAGGGTGCGTAGCGCACCACGAGCGCGAGGCGAGTCATCGGAGAGGAGGCGTTTTGCAAGGTAGGGGAAGCACTCAGACAAGATGGCATAGTTTGGGTTTACGCTGAGGCCAATACCCTCGAGCGTCGCAAAAGCACGCGCCATGTAGACAAAGTAATCAGGAATCGCAAAAACATCTGAGTTGTCCTGTTGCATCTGCTCAATCTTCTGTGTGAGGTCCGATGTCGTCGAGGTCCCGCTGCCTGAGCGCTTGAGAGCATCTTTCGCCATCTCTCTCTGCCAATCCTCTCTGAACCGACGCTGTCTCTCTTGCGTCGACAATTCGGAGCCATCGGCAGCCCGATACTTAGCCTTGTTCTTCGCCACCAACCTCTCCATGGCGCCTTTGGGCCCACCACCTGTGGTTGCAATCTCAAGCATTTGCGTTATTCCATACGTGAGCCCTGAAGAGCGCAGCTCATCAAGTTTGTCCTCCGGTACGAAGCCTAGCTTCACCAAGTCTTCGGGGACGCGCTCGTAGTTCTGCGCCTGCAGGTCTGCGATGAACTCGAGCAGCGACAGCTGCAAGTCCCGCGGCACCTCCAGGCACATCCCAAAGTCCAGGATGCAAAGTCGGCCGTCACGCGTGCGCAGCAGATTGCCAGGGTGCGGATCACAGTGCAGCTTCCCGGTGTCCAGCAACATCGTCAGATATGCGTTGAGTGCTACCCCGCAGAGCCGAGGCACGTCGTCAGCGCCAGAGGCAGCGAGCCTCTCGCCGTCGACCCACTTGGTGGTGAGCACGTGTGCAGAACTGAGGGACGGCACAACCTCAGGAGCGATGACAGATCCGAGGCCCCGCTGCCGCATTGCCTCTGAGAATGCCGTAGTTGCGGCTGCCTCCTTCCGGTAGTCGAGCTCCTCGATGAAGCCGGCACCCCAGGCATCGACCAGCCCGACGAGGTCTGTGTTGACCTCCTTGTTGGCATCGAGGTAAAGAGGTATCAATAACTCACGTATCAAACCCGCCACCGTGCCCCCTGGCACGTCGAGGCGTGCTAGAATGCCAAGTGCTGTCTGGTAAGGTTTTTGAAGCCTTCTGAAGGACCTCCCCCCTCTGGGCCGCACCTCGTCGCGTGCACTGGCCATGCTCCCGGGTTGTCCCTGGGCGGCCATGGCGCCTCCCTGGGGCTCTCCAAGGCTTCCATGACGGCCCAGGAGGCCCCCAAGACGGTCCAAGAGGGCCCTGAGTCGCCGAACGATCGCTAGAAGGCGCCCCAGATGGCCTCAAGATGGCGCAAGAGGCGCCCCAAGAGGCCTTCAAGCGGTCTCCTGAGACCGCACCCAAAATGACAAATCATTGATTTTCCTTATGTTTTTGAGCGATTTGGGCGTTCTCGCCTTTTTCGGCTTTTCGACGCTCCAAGACGACGGCCCAAGAGGCCCTCAAGATCACCCCAAAACGGCCCAAGAGGCCTCCAAGAGGGGCCCGAGATGGCCTAAGAGCGCCCCAAGACGGCCGGCCCAAGAGGCGCCGAAGACGGCCCAAGATGACCCCAAGACGGTCTTAAAAGGGGCCCGAGAGAGGGAACGCGAACCGAACATCGGAGCCTTTCGCCCCAAGGGGCCCCCAGGAGGCCCCAAGACTCGCCCCAGAGGCCCCAAGAGGCTCCCAAGAGGCCTCAGGAGGCCCCCAAAACGGCCCCCAAGAGGCCCCAGACGGCCGCCAAGAGGCTTCAACACTGCCTCCAAGATGGCCCCGAGAGACCTCCCACGAGATTCCAACGAGCATACACTAGGCTTATAACCCACAACAACCCAAGCACGGCGGCGGGACTTGCCGTAGGCAGCTGGATAAATGTCCAATGAAACATTGTAAAGCACGCCAGGGCGCTGCACCTTGATTGCCAACTCCTCGCCTGTACTGCGCAAAACAGCTTTGTACACCTGACCGATCGATGCTGATGCGACTGGATCGGATGAGATATCGGAGAAGGTTTCCTCGATCGAGATGCCCAACTCTTCCTCGATGATTGCACGGCCCACTGCTCCCGAAAAAGGCGGGACAGCGTCTTGGAGCTTAGCGAGCCCCGCCACGTAGGGAGCGGGGAGTAGGTCAGTTCGAATGCTTAGCGCCTGACCGACTTTGATGAACGAAGGGCCGAGATTTGTTATAACCTCGAGCAGCTGTTGCGAACGCTCCTGGACCACACTGTCCGACCTATTTAAGATGTTGTCAGCCAGCGTGTTAGACACAAAGCCGCCGCTCAGCTGCATCAGCTGCGCAAGACGAGTTGCTGTCTCAAGTGGTCGCTGGCGGAAGAATAAGTTGGCTGCAACTGGATCATAAGCAGCCTCCGTGTAGGGCACGTCTACGCCGTAGCCACTCTTGGTAGACAAGCCTTTGACTGTCACATCGCGGCGCAGCCGCTTTGTGCGCCGAACTGCAGCGGTTGAAACAGGTCGAAACAGGTGTGAAAAACCAATCTCGCATGTCACTAAGTAGTGCAGAAGCCATGCCAAGGCAAGGATGCGCCTCATCTGGTTAAACAACTTTAATCTGTCATGATGATTGCAACAAGCAGCTGAACAATATGGCTAACCTTTGACATGCATATACGTACATGTCTCTCCTGTCTTGGGCTAATTTCGTCTGGTGTGTTTCAGGTCCTCGTTTACAGCTCTGGCATGTCAGAGCCTCTTGGAGAATTCTCGGCGCCATCTCGAGGGGGTCTTGGGCCGTCTTAGGCGACTCCTGGGATCCTCCGAGGCAATCTTGGTAGCCTCTTGGCGCCCTCTTAGGTTATATTGATGCTATGTACTGGGGGCCTCTTGGACCGAAGAAGCCGCCAACTTGGCCGAACCAAAAACGTGTCAATGGCACTTGAAGAACTGGCCCGTGAGGTCTCACACTACTGCTCGTACTGAGAGCCTTGGCGTTCCATGCTCTTTACGTCGTCGTTCGTGCTGATAGCCTTGGAACTCACAGCTCTTCCCGTCGCCGTTCGCACTAGGAGCCTTGGCGT
>CAUYUJ010001795.1:29002-44002 GCA_963575745.1 Prorocentrum cordatum
GTAGTAGTAGTAGTAGTAGTAGTAGTAGTAGTAGTAGTAGTAGTAGTAGTAGTAGTAGTAGTAGTAGTAGTAGTAGTAGTAGTAGTAGTAGGAGGAGGAGGAGGAGGAGGAGGAGGAGGAGGAGGAGGAGGAGGTGGATGAGGGATGAGGGATGAGGGAGGAGGGAGGAGGGAGGAGGAGGGAGGAGGAGGAGGAGGAGGAGGAGGAGGAGGAGGAGCACCTTGCTGGCCAGCCACGGCGTCGCATAGACGCTGCCGTCGTCGCCCCGGACGGCGCCGCACCACTTGTGCCCGCCGTAGCAGAGGTCGCCGCCCACGAACTCCACGCCTGCCTCGCCCCCGCCGTCCAGGCCGATGCGCAGCACCTTCGAAGCGCAGAAGGGCGGGCAGTAGGCGCTGCCGTCGCGCGCCACGGCGATGGCCTTCCACTTCTCCTCGCCCTCGCCGCTCAAGTCGGGCCCCACCGGCGTCACGCGCCCCGCGTCCGGCTCGATGCGCAGCACGCGCGCCCCGCCCCACGGCGCGGCGTACACGTCGCCGTTCTCGGCGCGGACCACGGCGCGCCACTTGTCGCCCCCAGCCCCGAGGTCTGGGCCGAACAAATCGACCTGGCCTCCTCCGGGGGAACCGCAAGGTACCGATGCCGCTGCCCGGCGGGGCCTCTCCTGGGGTGCGCTCTGACCAAAACTTCGAAGCGGCTCCAGCCGCGGCAACGAGAGCTTCCCAGGAGACCCAGAATGGCGAACACGAGGCAAGCGTAGCGACATCGGCGCCTTCTCAATTCCCCGACGGCGTTTTTGTCGTTGTTTTGTTGTGTTGTGTGTTGCTGCTGCTGTTGCTGTTGCTGTTGCTGTTGTTGTTGTTGAACATTATTAATTCTAAAGAATAATTATTGTTGGGACCCCTGGTGCACGGCCCCCCCGCCGCGCCTAGGCCGCAGCTACATTTTCATCATTTTTTCGCGAAAGCTTCAGAAAAGTGGATGGGGTCCAGATCCGGTTGTTTTGTTGTAATCCGTTTTCCCTTGCAAAAAACACTATAAAATGACATTTCTTGTTCTAATATAATCAAATTTCAAGAATCCCTTGCAAAAAATAAGGTAAAGTGGACATTCGCGCGCGCAAGACGAAATCCTTCCAAAAGCTTAGTGTTCGGAGCGATTTTAACATAAAAACATCAAAAAACCAATGGTTTTTCAACAAAAAAATGTCAAAATCTCATCCCGCGCGCTCTTGCGGATTCGTAGGAAACCCAACACTTTTTAAACATTTCTGTCAAACGGGCTTTTGCGAGCAACTTTTTCGAACTTCTGCGACAACGGTTGCGCACCTGCCAGGGCCATCATCCCTGTCAAATAATACCATGCGGGACACATTCGTTTTTTCTTCGCGCGCGCACGCCGAAATCTCCAAAAACCATTGGGTTCTTAAGAATTTTAGCACCGCGCATCATAAAATCACACGAATCGCACCGTAGGTCCTCGAAAAACACCTGCACGACTTTTCAAAATTTCCACCCGCGCGCGCTGTCCGAATCCTAAAAAAACCAATGGTTTTCCAACATTTATGTTACATGAGCTCGCGCGAGCTACTTTCGCACGCTCTTGCAACGGGGTTCGCGCGCCTGCCAGGGGCCATAATCCCTTGCGGTTGCGCCATAGGTTGCGCCCTCGGCCGCCGAGAATAAAACGCCCCCCTATTGGTTGCGCCATAGGTTGCGCCCTCGGCCGCTGAGAATAAAACGTCCCCCTACTGGTTGCGCCATAGGTTGCCCCAGGAGGCCTTCAAGAGGCCCCAAGAGCCCGCCGTGAGGACCCAATAAGCCCCCAAGAGGCCCCAAGATGCTTCCAAGAAGCCCCCCAAAGCCCCTCAAGAGGACCCCAAGCGGCGCCAGGAGGCTTCCCCCCTTCCCCAAGAGGACCCCAAGCGGCCCCAGGAAGCCTCCGACTGATCACTGTCGCATCCGTAGCCATCTCGGATCAAGGTATCGCCTGTGTTCTTGGATGGGTCATGGCTTTGTCGGCGAAAGCCCTTGACGACCAGTATGGCCCAGAGCTGTCGCGGCCTCCCTTGGCCGACTGCGAGAGCCCGTATTATTTGCATCAGGCGCTCGTTGCAAAGGGTATCCAGGTCAGTCACCAGGCGTGCAAGACTTGGTGGGGCAAATATCGGGTTGTGCCTGGCAAGGTTAGTATTTCTAGCCCCCAGGAGCTGGAGGAGCAGCACGGTTCTGCCATCCGCCACCTGGGCATCGAGTATAATACACCTTTCAAATTATGCGGGGCGCTCCGGCAGGGCATCGAGTATAATACACCTTTCTGCAACAACGGTTGCGCACCTGCCAGGGCCATCATCCCTGTCAAATAATACCATGCGGGACACATTCGTTTTTTCTTCGCGCGCGCACGCCGTCGTCGTCGGCCGCGGGGCCCTGAATAGTAGCCACGGTCGTCCGCATGCCACGAAGTGAAGTGTCCGAACGTCATAGGGCGGGAAGCTGGGTGTGGGTGGTGGCGAAGAGTCGTTTGGAAATTTGGTAGAGCTTGAACCGGCCCCCCCACAAAGTGGGGGTATTGCCCGCCTCCTATGAAAACCCTGGCACTGGTGAGAACGGAGTGTCCCCATGTGCTAGTAATTGTTGTTGTTGTTGTTGTTGTTGTTGTTGTTGTTGTTGTTGTTGTTGTTGTTTGTCGTTTGTCGTTTGTCGTTTGTTGTTTGTTGTTGGTTGTTGGTTGTTGGTTGTTGCTTGTTGGCTGTTGGCTGTTGGCTGGTGGCTGTTGGCTGTTGGCTGTTGGCTGTTGGTTGTTGGTTGTTGGTTGTTGGTAGTTGGTTGCTGGTTGTTGGTTGTTGGTTGTTGGTTGTTGGTTGTTGGTTGTTGGTTGTTGGTTGTTGGTTGCTGGTTGTTGGTTGTTCCCCATATCCTAAGATGGGGTTCTTGTCATTACTTGGACGCCTCCTACTCCTCCTTCTCCTCCCTCCTCCTCCCCTCCTGTCGGACTTACTCATACTCACACTCGCTCATACACAGACTTACTCATACTACTCACACCCAGACGTACTCATACACAGACTCACTCATACCCAGACTTACTCATACACAGTATTAGTCATACTCAGACTTACTCATACCCAGACGTACACATACACAGACTTTCTCATACACAGACCTACTCATACCCAGACTTACTCATACACAGACTTACTCATACACAGACTTACTCATACTCAGCACCCCTAAGGGGAGCCGCCAGGGGTGGTTGCACGGGCTCGTTCGCGGCCATTTTGTGGGGATGTCTCAGGCGGTTTGCCTGTTTCTGGGCCCAACATCCTTCGCTTGGAGAGCAGATTGTGAGGATGTCTCAGGCGGGCGCTGGTTTCAGCACCCCTAAGGGGAGCCGCCAGGGGTGGTTGCACGGGCTCGTTCGCGGCCATTTTGTGGGGATGTCTCAGGCGGTTTGCTTGTTTCTGGGCCCAACATCCTTCGCTTGGAGAGCAGATTGTGAGGATGTCTCAGGCGGGGCGCTGGTTTCAGCACCCCTAAGGGGAGCCGCCAGGGGTGGTTGCACGGGCTCGTTCGCGGCCATGTTGTGGGGATGTCTCAGGCGGTTTGCTTGTTTCTGGGCCCAACATCCTTCGCTTGGAGAGCAGATTGTGAGGATGTCTCAGGCGGGGCGCTGGTTTCAGCAACCCTAAGGGGAGCCGCCAGGGGTGGTTGCACGGGCTCGTTCGCGGCCATTTTGTGGGGATGTCTCAGGCGGTTTGCTGGTTTCTGGGCCCAACATCCTTCGCTTGGAGAGCAGATTTGGAGGATGTCTCGATCGAGGCGCTCATTCCCCCCCCCCAGGTAGGCCGATTTTGAGGATGTCTCGATCGGTTTGCTTGTTTTGGTGGCCAAGCTCGTGGCCCTAAGGGGAGCCGCCAGGGGTGGTTGCACGGGCTCGTTCGCGGCCATTTTGTGGGGATGTCTCAGGCGGTTTGCTTGTTTCTGGGCTCAACATCCTTCGCTTTCGGAGCAGATTTGGAGGATGTCTCGAGCGAGGCGCTCATTTTCACCCCCCAGGTGGGCCAGATTTTGAGGATGTCTCGATCGGTTTGCTTGTTTTGGTGGCCAGGCTCGTGGGCGCAGATTCTTCTCAGGATGCCACAGGAGGCTCCAACAGGCTCCAGGAGGCCCCAGGAGACCACATGAGGTCCCAGGAGGCATCAGGAGGCCACAGAAAGACTCAAGAGGCCACAGGATGTCCCAAGAGGCTCCAGGAGGCCCCAGGAAGCTCCAGAAGGCCTCAGGAAACCACAGGAGGCCCCAGGAGGCAACAGGAAGCGCCAGGAGGCCTCGGAAGGCAACAAGAGGCCCCGAGAGGCCCCAGGAGCAGGAGGCCTCAGAAGGCAACAGGAGTGGCTCCAATCCCATGTGTTTTACGTATGCTCCTATCGATTGGGCCTCACCTGGAGCACGATTCTTTGATGTTCTACGTATGTTTCTATAGATGGTCCTTCTCCTGTGTACAAAATCCTAAATGTTTTACTCATGTTCCTATATATTGGGCCTCTCCTGGGGCACGAGTCCTTGGTGTTTTACGCGTGTTCCTATATATATATGTATTGCCCTTCTCCTGTGGCTCCAATCCGCAATGCTTTATGTACGTCTGTTGCTATATATTGCGCCTCTCCTGGGGCACGAAACCTTCCTAGGAGGTCCCAGGAGGTCCCAAGAGGCTCCTGGAGACCCCAGGAAGCCCCAGTAGGTTTCAGGAGGCCCCAGGAGGCCCCAGGCTCATGCACAGAGACGCGCTCGTACTACTGAGGCTCATTCACACTCCAATTCATTCGCAGTTAGATTGATGTCCAGACCGTCACAACTGAAGCCCGTTAATATTCGAAAGCTCTTGCGCCTAGACATTCACGGCGGACAGGTCCATGCGAGTAGATGCACATATAGGGAGCTCCACGCAGTGAATAATTGGTTGTTGGTTGTTGTTGTTGGTTGTTGGTTGTTGGTTGTTGGTTGTTGGTTGTTGTTGTTGAACTCTCAGTTCTGAAGAACAATTACTGTTGATCCCCCCGTCACATTGTTTTTTCGATTGAAGTGCCCTTCCCGGGGCTCGCACCCTGTTTGTTATCAGGGAAAATCTGGAAGGTCAAACTGCGTTGTTGGCCCCTGGTTTACAACAGCAACGGCTCCCACCTGATATTTCCTCACAATTCATTGAAGAATCGCGCTCTCGCTTGGGACTTCCTTCCAATTTACCACCGGATCGGGGCTCCCGCTTGATACTTCCTCACAATGTATTGAAGAATCGTGCTCTCGCTTGGGACTTCCTCGCAACTTACAACCTAATCGCGGCTCCCGCTTGATATTTCCTTTCAATTTATTTATATGCCGCTCTCGACACTCAGGAATCGCGCTCCCGCTACATATTGCCTGGCGGTTCAAGCAGAATTTACGCTTCAACGACCCGCCCGCTCGACCCGCCCGTCTGGGCCTGCCCGCCCGACCAGCCCGTTAGGGACTGCAGTCGCCGCTCAGTGCCCTTCGCCCGCCTTCGATGCCCCTCGCTGCCCGTACTGGTTCCGCGGTCGCCTTCGCTCGCTGCCCTTCGTGGCCCCGTTGCTGCCCTCAGTGGCCCCGTCGCTGCCCATTGGGGCCCCGCATTATATGCCCTTCCTGGCCCCCGCTCGCAGTCGCCCGTCGTGGCCCGATACGCATGCCCTTCGTAGCCCCCGCTGTCGCCCTTCGTGGCCCTCTCGCTGCCTTCGTGGCCAATTTGCTGCCCTCAGTGGCCCCGCTGTCGCCCTTTGTGGCCCCATATGCGAATGCCCTTCGTGGCCCCCGCTCGTTCGCGCCCGTCGTGGCCCCATATGCATGCCCTTCGTGGCCCCGCTGTCGCTCTTCGTGGCCCCCATCTCTGCCCTTCGTGGCTCCGTTTCTGCCCTCAGAGGCTCCGTCGCTGCCTTCTGCGGCCCCCTTATACGTATGCCCTTCGCCCTCTCGTGGCCCCTTTGCTGCCCACGGTGGCACTGCCGTCGCCATTTGTGGCCCCATATACGAATGCCCTTCGTGGCCCCCGCTCGTTCGCGCCCGTCGTGGCCCCATATGCATGCCCTTCGTGGCCCCGCTGTCGCCTTTCCTGGCCCCCTCTCTGCCCTTCGTGGCCCCGTTTCTGCCCTCAGCGGCCCCGTCGCTGCCCTCTGTGGCCCCGGATTAATTACCCTTCGTGGCCCCCGCTCGTTCGCGCCCGTCGTGGTCCCTACGCGTGCGGTTCGTCGCCCCGCCGTCGCCATTCGTGGCCCCCTCGCTGCCCTTCGTGGCCGCTTTCTGCGCTCAGTGGCCGCGCTGTTGCCCTTTCTGATCCCAAATATGTATGCCCTTCCGTGGCCCCCGCTCGTTCGCTCCCGTCGTGGCCCCATCTGCATGCCCTTCGTGGCCCCGCTGTCGCTCTTCGTGGCCCCCATCTCTGCCCTTCGTGGCTCCGTTTCTGCCCTCAGGCTCCGTCGCTGCCCTCTGCGGCCCCCTTATACGTATGCCCTTCGGGTGTCGCCCTTCGTGGCCCTCTCGTGGCCCCTTTGCTGCCCTCAGTTGCACCGCCGTCGCCATTTGTGGCCCCATATACGAATGCCCTACGTGGCCCCCGCTCGCTCGCGCCCTTCGTGGCCCCATATGCATGCCCTTCGTGGCCCCGCTGTCGCCCTTTGTGGCCCCCTCGCTGCCCTTCGTGGCCCTGGTGCTGCCCTCAGCGGCCCCGTCGCTGCTGCCTTCTGTGGCCCCGGATGAAATGCCCTTCGTGGTCCCTGCTCGCTCGCGCCCTTCGTGGCCCCATATGCATGCCCTTCGTCGCCCCGCTGTCGCCCTTCGCGGCTCCCTCGCTGCCCTTCGTGGCCCACTCTCTGCGCTCAGTGGCCCCGCTGTCGCACTTTTTGGCCCCATATATGTATGCCCTTCGTGGCCCCCGCTCGTTCGCGCCCGTCGTGGTCCCATCTGCATGCCTTTCGTGGCCCCGCTGTCGCCCTTCGTGGCCCCCTCGCTGCCCTTCGTGGCTTCGTTTCTGCCCTCAGTGGCCCCGTCGCTGCCCTTAGCGGCCCCACATGCGCATGCCCTTCGTGGCCCCCGCTCGTTCGCGCCCGTCGTGGCCCCATATGCGTGCCCTTCGTGGCCCCCTCGCTGCCCTTCGTCGCTCTTTGGGGCCATTCCGAGGCCCTCCAGAGGTCATGGGAGGCTTCCGGGTGCCTTCCAATCCCCCCGCGCCTTGTTTCCGCACCAGTCTCCGCTCGTATCCACCTGCCCCCACTTTTCAACGTGCTTCCCCAGTCTTCTCTACTCTTTCCCTTTATCTTCATTTTCATTTCGCTCGTACTCCATTAATTGTGCTATTCTTCAATTCTTCGCATTCCGCCCACTCCCCCCGGGCCACCCCATCCCACCCCAACAATCTCCACCCCTCCCCGCTCGCATTCCGCATTTTTCCCAAATTATTCCCAACCCCTCCTCCAGATTCTTCCGTGCGCCCCCCGCTCCTCCGCACTCCTCCTGGTTCCTGTTCTCCACTTCTTGCCGCTCCTCCCCCTGAGACCCTACTCTTGTCCACTCCATCCCAATCCGCTCCACGTCCCCGCGCTCCTCTCGACACGGTTGCAATTCTCACTAACCTTCCGCCCCACTCTCCCAACATCCCGCTTCTTTTCAGGGTTCCACGAAATTTGTTTCTGCCACCAGTTCGCAGCTGTGCGCCCCGCCGTGTGGGGTATCCACGATATGTTCTTTCAAGGGGGTGGTACGTTACGCTGTTTATGGCGCGACCCATGGCGAAACTTATGGTTAACATGTGTTGGAGTGGCTGGCGCAAGTCATGGCGCAAGCTGAATCGCCACTCGCAGCGCAAATCATCGTCCTCCGTCCTTCTTGCCCTTCCCCTCCCTTCCTCAGATCCCTTCGTCCTCATTCTCCCCCGTTCACCAACCACACGTGGCAGGGAACGAATCTACCCCCAACAAGGGGATACGATCGAAGACGAAGAGGGCGGGTATCCAGGGTTTGGGATATGCATATTGAATGACACGCGAGCAGATAAGAGCGAACAGTCTTAAGATGATTGTTGTTGTTGCTTCTCATTTCTAGAGAATAAGTATTGTTGATCTCCGGAAACGGTTCCAAGCGCTCTCGCCTCGACGCCGGCTACATTTTCTCTGACAACGAAGCTCCCACTGGAGCGTTGGCTTGACCCGAAAAATGCGCCCTTGGAGACCCAGCTACGACAACAACGGCTCCCGTTTGATACCTCACAATATATCTCGAGACACCCTGGCCAGAGAGGCCCCCGAACTCAGGAGCGGCGCTCTCGCTCGAGACTTCCTTGCAATTCAATCAAGTTGGCGGGGGCCCAGCCACGACGACAAGGGCTACTGCTCGATACTTCCTCGCGATTTACTCCGAGAGCCCCTGGCCAGGAAGGCCCCCGAACTCAGGAACGGCGCTCTCGCTCGAGTGTTTCTCCTGATTCAGTCAAATTGGTGGAGGCCCAAATGCGACGACAAGGGCTCTCGTTCGATACTCCCTCAAGATGTATTCGTAGAGGCCGTTGCCAGAGAGGCCCCCGAAATCAAGAGTGGCGCTTTCGCTCGAGACGCCCTCGTCATTCAGTAAATTTGGTGTGGGCCAAGCCGCGACGTTAAGGGCTCCCGTTCGTTACTTCCTCAAACTGTACTTCGAGAGCCCGTGGCCCGAGACTGCAATTCAGTAGCGGCGCCGGAGGCCCACCTGCGACGACAGGGACTCCCGCTCGAAACCCCCTTTAGTACTCTAGTACTCCCACACGACCTGGCCAGAGAGGCCCCCAAACCACAAAGGCCCCAGCACGCTGCTCATTGAGGCCTTCGGACACAGACCACAAAAGCTCCAAGCGCGTCCACAGGGGCCCCAGCACGCTGCCCACTGATGCCTTCGGGCACAGCCCACAGAGGTCCCGGCGCGCTGTCCACTGAGGCCCCCAACACACACCTCACAGAGGCCCATAGTAAGCCCACAGGGACCGTAGCATGCCCCCAAGCGCGCCCACAGAGGCCCCAGCACGCTGCCCACTGACGCCTTCGGGCACAGCCCACAGAGGCCCCAAGCGCTGTCCACTGAGGCCCCCAACACACACCTCACAGAGGCCCAGAGTAAGCCCACAGGGACCGTAGCATGCCCCCAAGCGCGCCCACAGAGGGCCCAGCGCGCTGCCCCCGGCACAGCCCACAGAGGCCCCAGCCCTCAGAGGCTTTAAGCGCGCTAACAGAGTCCCCAGCCCACAGAGGCCCCAAGCGCGCCCAGAGAGGCTCCCGCGCGCTGTCCACTGAGGCTCTCGACACAGCCCACGAATTCCAACGCCCCCGCCCCAAGCGTGCCCACGGAGGCCCCAGCGCGCTGCCCACTGAGGCACCCCGTTCCGCAGAGGCCCCCGCGCGCTGCCCACAGAGGCCCCGGCGCACAGAGGCCCCAAGCGCGCCGAGGCCCCCGCGCGCTGCCCACTGAGGCCCTCCGGCACAGCCCACAGAGGCCCCAAGCGCGCCCACAGAGGCCCCAGCCCACATAGGCCCCAAACGCGCCCGCAGAGGCCCCAGCGCGCTGCCCACTGATGCCCCGGCCCACAGAGGCCCCAAGCCCCTGAGCGTGCCCACGAAAGCTCCAGCGAGCTGCCCGCTGAGGTCCCCCGAAAACGCCCACAGAGGCCCCACGCGCGCCCACCAAGGCCCCAGCCCACAGAGTCGTCAAGCGAGCCCACGGAGGCCCCCGCTTGCTGCCCACCGAGTCCTCCCACACAGCCCACACAGAGGGCGTCCACACTGGCCTAAGCCCGCAGAGGCCCCAAGCGCGCCCACAGAGGCCCCAGCGCGCTGCCCACAGGCTCCCGTCGCAGACCACAGAGGCCCCAGCCCACAGAGGCCCCCGACGCCGCCCACAAAGGCCCCAAACGCGCCCACAGAGGCGCTAGCCCGCAGAGACCCCAACCGCGCCCATAGAGGCTCCAGCGCGCTGCCCACTGAAGCTCCCGACGCAGCCCACAGAGGCCCCAGCCCACAGAACCCCAAGCGCGCCCACAGATGCCCCCGCGCGCTGCCCACTGAGGCCCTCCGGCACAGCCCACAGAGGCCCCAAGCGCGCCCACTGAGGCCCCAGCCCACAGAGGCCCCAAGCGCACCCACAGAGGCCCCCGCGCGCTGCCCACGGAAGCCCCCGACGCAGCCCACAGAGGCCCCAAACGCGCCCACAGAGGTCTCAGCCCGCAGAGGCCCCAAGCGCGCCAACAGAGGCCCCGGCGCGCTGTCCACTGAGGCCCCCGACGCAGCCCACAGAGAGGCCCCAGCCCACAGAGGCCCCAAACGCGCCCGCAGAGGCCCCGGCGCGCTGCCCACTGAGGCCCCAAGCGCGCCCACAGAGGCCGCTGCCCATTGAGGCCCTCTGACGCAACCCACAGAGGCCCCAAGCGCGCCCCAGAGGCCCCAGCTCGCAGAGGCCCCAAGCGCAGCTAAAGAGGCCCCGACGCGCTGCCCACTGAGGCCCCCGTCGCAGCCCACAGAGAGTCCAGCCCACAGAGGCCCCAAGCGCGTCCGCAGAGGCCCCAGCGCGCTGCCCACTGATGCCCCCCAACGCAGCCCACAGGGGCCCCAAGCGCGCCCAGAGAGGCCCCAGCCCGCAGAGGCCCCAGGAACGGCCCTATCGCATGAGACTTCTTCGCAATTCAATCGAGTTCGCGGATGCTCAGCCGCGACGACAAGGCTCCCGCTCGATATTTCCTCGCGATTTACTCCGGGAGGCTCTGGCCAGAGAGGTTCCCGACGTGAAGGACAGCGCTCTCGCTGGAGTCTTCGTGGCACATCAGTCAAATTAGTGGGGGCGCAGCCGCGATGACAAGGGCTCCCGCTCGATGCTTCCTCGCGATTTGCTCCGAGAGGCTCTTTCTCGTGGTCCATCCTTCTCTTCCCCCATCCGTCCCCCCTTTCCCTGTTTTAGGGGCTGCGCTAAATGTGCGTGGCAGGTAAGGAAGATATACCCCCGAGGGGGTACGGTCGAAGACAAAGAGGGCGGGTATCGAGGGTTTGGGGTATACGCGTTGCGTGGCACACGATCGAATAACGACAAACAGTCTTAAAATTATTGAGCTCTCATTTCTGAGGAATAATCTGACCGGTGCATGCTGCTTTTCCTTAATCAAAGTGTGCCCCTCGACGCTCGCACCCTGCTCTTTGACAGGGAAAGTCTTCGTGCCCAAACTGTGCCTCTGGCCCCCCGGCTTGCAACAACAACGGCTCCCGCCTGAGACGTCTTCCAAATTTACTCAGGACCCCCGCTCCCGCCTAAGACTTCCTCGCAATGTACTCAAGATCGGTACTACCGCTTGTGACTTCCTCACAATTTGATCAGGACCCCCGCTCCCATCTGAGACTTCCTCACAATTTACTCAGGAACGGCGCTCCCGCTTGAGATTTCCTTGCAATTGAATCACAACTTCTTCGCAATTTAAACAAGAGCCCCGCTCCCGCCAGAGAGCCCCTCACATTTTGTTCAAGAATTGCGCTCTCGCCTGTGACCTCCATGCAATTTGTTCAGACATCGCGCTTTCGACGCTCAGGGAACACGCTGCGCCAAGGACGCCGTCACAATTTACTTGGGAATCGCGCCCTCGCCATACTTAGGCATCCCGGTTGAATGTCCCACCCGCCCGACCCGCCCGTCAGGGGATCGCCCGCCCGTCGTGGGCTCCCGCCCGAGACTTCGTCCCTACCCCTCCCTTCCTCTCACGCGCCCTCGTTCTCCCCCTCTTTTTTTTTGCAGGGCCCACACCACTTCCAATGGCGGGCACATGTACGCCCACGAAGGATTGTCCGCCCGTTCCAGTTTGCCCGCCTGTCTAAGCCCGCCGCCCCCCGCAAAGAGAAAGAATCCCCCCAAAGGGAGTGTGATCGAAGACAAAAACGGCGAGTATCGAGGGTGTGGGGAACTCGTTTTGAATGACACACGGGCAGGTAAGAGCGAACAGTTTTATAATGATTGTGGTTGTTGTTGTTGTTGTTGTTGTTGTTGTTGTTGTTGTTGTTGTTGATGCTGTGGTTGTGGTTGTGGTTGTGGTTGAAATTGCTGTTTTCTCTCCTCTGTCTTTCCTTTCGCAAAGTGGGCCCCAAGAGGTCTCGACCATCCCTGGGACATGCCTTTCGTCCCGAATCGTTTTTTGACGGTCCCAGGGCCGGATGAGGGCCCCCAGAGGGCGACAGCTGCCAAAACCCGTCCGTCATGATTTTCTTCACGACGCGAGGCGTCTGGGTTTTTCTCCTTCTGATCCTCCGCTCGGATCCAGCCGCAGCACCCGCGCGGCGCCGCTGGGCGGGCAGTACAGCTTGCCGTCCAGCCCAGAGACGCCAGTGCGCCACAGGCCACGCCCGCGCCCGCAGTCCGGGCCGATCAGCTCCACGGCGCTGGTGAGCGTGTCGACTCGCAGCACGCGGGCCGCGTGCCAGGGCACGGCGTAGACCGCGCCTTAGACGATAGAGGAACATACAATGACATAAAAGTGAAACTTTCGGTCGTGTGCGCGGATGTCTGGGATTGGCGCCAGAGCCCCCTGGCGGCGCCTCTGGCGCCGCCCCTTGCGCGCTCCGCGCGCCTGGGAGGGGGGTCCAGCGCCGATCCACGAACTCCGGGCAGCTCTCCGACGGCTTCTGTTATGGTTTTTCATGTTTCCCCCCCGGTAAGACGAGGTCAGGACAGGGACAAAGCGTACAGGGATGCGTCGGGAATCTCTGAGGTCCAGCAGATCTGGAGGACGCATCGGGCGCCGCGCCCTCCTCAGAGCGTTCCAGACCGAGGGCTCTGAGAGCGCTCTGACACGCTCCGGGACGCTTCGTCCCTGTCCTGGCCCCGCCCGCACGCCGTCTGCGCAGAGCGTGCAGAAGCGCCACTTGTCCGGGTCCGGGCCGAAATCGGGGCCCACCAGGGCGGCGGTGCCGGCCTCGGGCTCGATCCGCAGCACCCTGCCGGCGCACCACGGGATGCAGTAGATGCAGCCGTCCCGCCCGGCAAAGGCCGAGCGGTACTTGCGGCCCGAGGGCCCCAGGTCTGGCCCGACCTCGTCGACCTCGACGGGGGGGCCCTTCGTCGAGTCGATGCGCAGCACGCGCGAGGCGTTCCACGGCGGGCAGTAGATCACCCCGTCCCCGGCTCGGGCTGCCGCCCTCCACTTGCCGTGCGCAGCGCCGAGGTCTGGGCCGATCGGCTCGGCGAAGAAGACCTTGTCCAGCTTCGGCCGCCCGGATCCCCGCCGCCGAGTGGCGCCCAGCCGCCCGGTGGAGCCAGGGCTGGCTGGAGAGCCGGCCTGGGCGGGGGGGAGGGGGGCTCCTCCTCCCAAGCATGCTCGCGCCGTGAACGAAAATCTCCACAAGGCGTTCTTGGCCGCTGGCGGCCTCCGGGGGCTCTCGCCGGGTCCTGGGACCCGGCGACTCGGGATGAACAACCGGCCGTGGGGAACGGGCCCTCTTGGACCGTCTTGGGGCTATCTTAGGCCATCTTGGAACGGTCTGGGACGGTCTTGGGGTCTCTACGAGCGCTCTTGGGCCGTCTTGGAGCCGTCTTGGACCTCTCTTGGGCTGTCCCGGGGGTACCTTGGGCCGTCCTGGACGCCTCTTGGGCCGTCTTGGGGGCTTGGGGGGAGGGGAAGGCCTTTAGACATATGTCCTCTCTACTCCCCCCTCCCCTGGACCCCTCCCTTGAGGACTTCGCCCCAACTCAACGTCACCACTCGTGCCTCGCTTCTTCCGTCACCTGCTTGGCACGGGGATGGACAGCGAATGTGTGCGCGAGGTCGCAGGCTTAGTATCTTGGAGCCCTGCTGGTGCTAAAGTTTAGTACGATATACAAGAATTTGGACGCCCGAAATGGGTACGGAAAACTGGGTACAATGCCAAACAACAAGCGTTGTCCAAAACCAGCAGCGACCGCTGTTGGGCAGGGGGCCTTCTGTCTCAAATGGACACAGGCCGAGGCGCCGCGGACAGCGAGTCCTGTTCAAAGCGAACAGGAACTGCTGTTGGGCATTGTACCCATTATTTCCGTACCCACCTCTTTTGTGCTGAAAGGATCTAGCGAAACACCCGGCGAACATCAATGAACTCTGCATGCCCGGGTCTTCCAGGTGGTCCTTTTGGGGCTCTTTTGGGCCGCCGTGTGGCCCTCTCTGGCCCTCCTGGACCCTCTTGGGCCGTATTGGGGAGCTTGGCCCGTCTTGGTGCCCTCTCGGGGCCCTCTTGGGACCTCCTGTGGCCCTCTTGGGGCTCTCTTGGGAACCTCTTGGGGCTTTCAGGGGCCTCTCTCGGGGTTTCTTGGTGCTCTCTTGGGCCCCCCAAGACGGCCCAAGAGGGCTCCAGGACGCCCGAGATGGCCTCCAAGACGGCCCTGAAGCGCCCCAGGAGGACCCCAAGTGTGTTCAGAGAGGCATCCAAGACGGCTTCCGACGGCGTCAGACGAGCCAGGAACGCCGCAGGACAGTCAAAGAGGCCTCCCAAGAAGCCCTAAAAGGCCCCCAAGAGGCCCAAGGAGGCCCCCGAGAGACCTCCCACTGGCCCCAAGAAGCTAGGAGGCCCCAGGATTGGCCCCAGAGGCTCCCAAGAGTCCTCCTCTTCCTTCTCAAATTTTTCTCCTGTTTCCTACCTCTCCCTCTCCTCCTCCTCCTCCGCCTCTGCCTCCGCTTCCGCCTCCTCCTCTTTCTTCTCCTCCTCCTCCTCCTCCTCCGCCTCCGCCTCCGCCTCCGCCTCCGCCTCCTCCTTCTCCTCTTCCTTCTCCTCCTCCTCCTCCTCCTTCTCCTCCTCTTTCTCCTCCTCCTCCTCCTCCTCCTCCTCGTCCTCCTTCTCCTCCTCCTCCTCCTCCTCCTCCTCCTCCTCCTCCTCCACGTGCTCCCCGAAGGGCTTGCACAACGGCCATGGTCCAATAGCGTGGCCAAACTTCGCCCAACAGTTTGGCCTCGTAGGCGTATTCCGAAAGG
>CAUYUJ010001795.1:49002-96908 GCA_963575745.1 Prorocentrum cordatum
CGAATTGGACCAGCCCGTGCAAGGGGGGGGGGGGGAAAGCAGAGGAAGCGGCCGAGAGAGTGACTACCTACCAGACCACCCCAACCCAACCCGAAGACCCGAATTTCGGGTTGGGGGGGGTAAGGGTTCCACATGCGTTTTCTCGATGTTTCCCGACCCCCCCCCCACTGGAAATCGGGGGTAAATCTGAGCCTTCGGGTTGGGTTGGGGTGGTTTGGTGGGTAGTGAGAGACGGGGGCGGAGGGAGCCAGCCGCTCACGGGGACGGGTCACGCCCCGAGCGTGCGGCGCGGCCGGCCCCGCCGGCGGGCCCGCGGCGGCTGCTGCACCAGGGGGCCCCGCGGCGGCCCGCGCGTCGCGCCCCGCGAGGCGCGACGCGCGGCCGGCGCCCTCGCGCCGCGCCCGTGGAGGCGGGGCCGGCGCTCCGACACGCGACACCGCGACGCGCGGGACGAGATGCTCTTCTCGGGTCGGGCGAAAGGGGGGGATAGCAAAGGGGGGGTTTGAGAATCAGCTCACGTGGCTGATTTTCCCAGCGCCTCCCGGCGCCGGAGGCGGCTATGTATCGAGGAATGGGCGCCTCGGTGAAGCCGAAACCAGCTGCATGCAGCAAATTTCGTAACCCCCCTTTCCCAATCCCCCCCTTTCGACCGGCCCGATCTTCGCGCCCCCGCGGGTGGCCTGGGTGTCCTGGCCCCGACGACTCGAGCAGGGGATCGACTACAACACTGACTTGCCCCGGACCTGACTCTCTCGCCGTGTGTACCACATTAGGTACAAGGTTCGTAGATCTTCGACCAGTATACGCATTCTTCGTAGATTCGACGAACAAATCATGTTCGGGGTAAATCAATCCTGTATATGTGGTCGACCCCCTACTCGAGCGAAGAATCCGAGCCGAGCGACGCATATAAAAAAGGGGGCTCGGGCTCGGGGTCGTTTCTTAAATGCCGAGGGCCAACGGGGGGGTTCAGGGGCAACCGAAGAGACCACAGCAAGGCCTCGCGCAATTGGGCAACTGCCGAACTCGACGGTATCTTCTGTTGCCCCTCGCGCCCGGCCGAAGTCTGCTGGAGGAGGAATGGCGGAGGAGGAGGCGGGATGGGACAGGACAGGACAGGATGGGATAGGACTGGCATCAGGGGCAGAATATTGCCCGAGGGAAACGGCTCCTGGAACCCCGGGGCTTTCCCCAAGATCAACCTCTCCTCCTTCACCTCCTCCTCCTCCTCGTCCCTCCTCCTCCTCCTCCTCCTCCTCCTCCTCCTCCTCCTCCTCCTCCTCCTCCCACTTCCACCTAGGTCGCCCCGCGCTGCGCGGCGCGCGATCATCTTCGTGCCCCCGCGCCCCCGCGCCGCCGCCCTGGAGAAAGACAACCGCTCGGGTCCCGGCCGCGACGCGCGAAGCGCGAGTACCCTCGCGCCCACGTGGGGGTCCCGGAAGACCTCAGGGCCCCCTTCCTTGATGACCCCTCGTTTCTTCAGGGGCGAAGGACGGTACAAACTACTACACGTCGGTCGGAAGAAGTGGGTAGAAACGTGAAGTATGAAGGCGTTGGAAGCAGAAAGGGCTTTCGCCCGCCCCCTGAAAAGGAAGGAGAAGGTGAAACCACTTGATCGTTGAAGTAGGAAGGCGCCTAAAGTAGATTAGGATTTGGGCGTCTGGAAACACGTACCTACTTTCAACGACCCGCGTTTAAACTTTTCCGCCGTCGGGGGCGCCCGTCCCAAGGCGGCTGGGAGGTCTATACCTCTACGGCGGCAGGAGGGGGGGGGGTATCAGCTTTCCAGCCGCCCTGGGACAGGCACCCCCGATGGCAGAACAGCTTATTACCCAGCCAGACTTGCCTAAGGTGTTCTGACTTGCTTTTGCAGAACCAGTGGGCGCGACGCCTGCGCTGGCTGGCCTTCCTCGGCTTGCTTGGTCTTGTTCCCTAGTTGCTTTGGAAAAATCTTCCTCGGGTTGCTGCATTGGTCAAGTTTCCGTGCTGCTCTTGAAGAGGCCCTCCTCGAGCTGCTTCGTCCTGTTGCCTCACTTCGCTCCTCGGGGAGCCTGCTCTTGCTTCCTGGCGGTGCCAGGCAACGCCACGCAACGCCAAGCAAGGCCGCTCGGGAAGCGTTCCTCTAATCAGGGTCGCGCCAATCTCGTTTTATGCCGTTCTCCGCCTGAGGCTACGATGAGGTCGGCTACACGCAAGGGCGACCCTGGGTACGAGTGACCGTTGGTGCGCGGCTTTGTGGGGGCCGCGGGGGGGGGCCAACCACAAGCGCGCAAGAGGCCACTGCCGCGTCGCGCTCTGCCATCGGGGGACCCCAGTGGGCCCGCACGAAGAGGTCACTCCGGCAAAAGGCCACTCTGAGGTGTAGTCGATGAGGGCAGAGGAGGGGGACGCGGAGGCGAAGAACAACGCCCAGCCAGGCGCGGGCGGGGCCGGCCCTGGTCGGCTATAGGAAAGCTCCAAACAATGCACCACCACCAGCCCTGGCCAGGCCCATCCTGGGCCCTGCACCGGTGTAGAGGCACTCCTGGCCTGGGCCTGAAGGTCTGTACTCGGCGGCGAGCGCGGGGGGGAAATGAGAATGAGAAGGCCTCCTCAGAAGGCGGCGGGACTTCTCAGAAGTTCTCGCGCCTCCTGAGAAGCTTCGCCTTCGGGGAAGGCTCTGAAAGCTTCTCAGAAGGCCTGGGGAGCTCCGAGCCTCCTGAGAAGGCCTTCTCCTTCTCGCCTCCCCCCCCCCCTCGCTCGCCGCCGATGTGCACCAGTCCAGGGCCCAGGATGGTCCTGGCCGGGGCTGGTGGCGTACTGCCGGCGTCCCTCGGAAGCTACTCCGTGCGGTGCGAGGCCGCCAGGGCCTCCGCGAGGCGCAGCGCGGGCGCCAGCGGCCGCAGCTCCTCGAGCGTGCCGCACAGCGCCCCCAGCTCCGCGGAGGGGGGGGGCTCGCGGCACGCCGCCCTGGCGACGGGGCCCTTCCACGTCAGCATCCTTGGGGGCAAAGCACGCTCCACGACTCGCAGAAGCATCTCTTGGGTCCCTCGGGCTGGTGGTGTACGTCGGCGGTGGGAATAGAGGGAGCCGACAGATGACATAGACATAGACATAAAGGCTCGGAGGTCCGCGCGGATTCTTGGATCCGCGCTGGATCCCCCTCCCTGGCTTGCGGAGCGCGCCAGGGGCGGCGCCGGAGGCGCCGCCAGGGGACCCCAGCGGCGATCCGAGAAATCCGCGCGGACCTCCCAGTTATTTTGTGTATGTCATTGTTCGATTCGTTCCCCTACAGTCATAGGCCTGACCACAGGAACGATAAATATGGAACGGAGACCTTTCTTTTTCAAGGACTAACACATGAGGAACAATGCAATAATACACAACGCAGAAGGAACGAAACATAACGCATGCGAGCCTAAGGAGCGACCGAGCCCCTTTTGAAAAGTATGTACATGTTCCTTATTCAAGCCGCTCGCTGAAATTTTGTTTCCTCAGGTTGGTGGCGTATGTTGGCGGTGGGTTGAGGGTGGAGGGCTCCCAGGGTGGAGGGCTCAGGGTGAAGTCCGTATGGGCTCTTGCGCCTCGAAACTCAATCCGTCTTGTGACCCACCTTTTGCAGATTCAAGCGTCGAAAATCCATCGAAGCGGCATTTCAGATTCCACCCTGTGCCCTCCACCCAAAGAAAATGCTCGGGCATGTTGGCGGCGGGGAATGGGAGGAGGTCAGGCCGCAGCCCGTGGGGAGAGGCGGAGCTGGCGTCCGCACCCGTGACAAGCGCTCGGTCCGAGCCGACGCAGAGCACGTGCTCGGTCTGTCTGCACGGCTGGTCTCTGGGTGGCGGGCGCTTCCCCCCCAGAGACCGCCCCCCAGAGACCGCACCTGCGACAAGCGCACGGGTCCGAGCCGAAGCAGAGCACGTGCTCGGTCTGTCTGCACGGCTGGCCTCTGGGTGGCGGCCGCTCCCCAGACCGGAGGGTTCCAAAGCGGGTTTTGGGGGAGAGGGTTTTCCAGAGAGCCCCCCAAGGGCCTCGGAACCTCGTCAAAACAAGGGGTGCGAAACCCCTGGGGGACCCCTCCTGGAAAAGCTCCAACAAAAACCCCATGTGGAACCCTCCGGCCAGAGACCGCCCCCCAGGGGTCCTAGAGGTAACTGCTCGCAAGTGGCCCAGATCCGTCGCGGGGGATTTACGATCCACTACGGCGTGGGCAGTGGATGAGGAAGCCTCAGATAAGGAATCCAGGGTCTGGAAGCCCGTGGAACTCCAGTTGTGGATCGACAATGGATACCACTGCTGCCCTCATTGGATAAGGAATCCTTCGGGGTCTGGCGCCTCCTGGGACTATTCCTTCACAAACGCCTCCTCCGTACATCGAGGCAAACATGTGCTTTCCGCGGAACGTCTGCGAGCAGGCCCTCTGCGAGCAGTGGAGCGCGCTCGGTGAGCCCGTGTGGAGGAGCGGCGAGACGGCACGAGCAGAGACCTGCGGAGCTCCGCGCGGACTTCTGGGACCGGCGCTGGGACCACGCCTCCGTGGCGCGCAGAGCGCGCTGGCGGCGCCAGGGGGGGCCGGCGCAGATTCGAGCAATCCGCGCGGAGCTCCCGCATCCTCGGCAGAGAGAGTGCCGTTTCGGTCTTCGACATCCTGAAGAAGCACGTGCTGGCCAGCAGCGCGTCGCGCTGCGGGCCTTCTGGGGCCATGAGCGCCTCCTGCCACATGCCGGCGTCGGCTATGGCTGCCTCGGCCCAGAGCCTTGGGGAGCAGAGGGCGGCATACAGTCAAAATGAGTATAATCGGCGGTGGACAAACCTCCATTTAGCAAACCTCCCCTTAGTGAAAACGGCCTGGGACCGAAACCGACGGGCCCAGACCCGCACAAATGCCGCGACGCCCTCTCGCGAACCGAAAACGGCCACTTCCTTAATCGACGTGTCAGGGTAGGAGCTCTATCCACCTCCGATGTCAAGGACGGGTGGCCAGGAGGCAAGACCCTCGGAGGCCAGAGTTGGGATTTCTTGGGCGGCGGGCGACCGAGCCCCCAGGGACGCAGGGGTACCCTAACCCAGGGCGGGCCCAGCGAAAACGGCAAAGGACGTGCCGCAGAGGCAAGGACACAGGGGCACCCTAGATGAAGGCGCGCGTCCTCACCAGGCGCGTTGACGGCAGACAATCAACCGTCGGAATCCCGCGAGGACCTTCGAAAGTGTACGTTGCCAGGTCGCCCAGGGGCGACCGCCCTGACCCCCGGCCGCGACGCGCGAAGCGCTGCCATCTACGCGCGAAGCGCTGTTATCTTCGCACCCCGGGGGGTGGCAACCTACATGTGGACCAGAAAACAAACGACACCACCCCACCTGCGGCCCCACGAGGCTTAGGGTATACCAGGAGATCGGCGTGGGCTTTTGCGTGGTATGCGCTGCGGCCCCCGATGGGCCGTAGCGCAACACGGAGGGCCACAAGTGGGGTGGTGCCGCTTGTCTCCGGGTCGATGTGCAGTCGGGGGGGACGGAAGAGGACACGCGAGAGGACACGAGACTCTTCCGAGGGCTATGCTGCCATACGAGTGTGGAAGCATGGGTCGCGAGGCACAGGACACAAGGGTGCCCTTGATATCCCTTGATCTGGCAGGGCCGCCGGTGGCACCCGCGAGGCGCCCTGCCCCCCGCGGGCGCCCCGCCCTGCCCGTGGGTGCTGCTCCTCGTCGTCCTCATTGTCCTCCTCCTCCTCCTCCTCCTCCTCTTCCTCCTCCTCCTCATTGTCCTCCTCCTCCTCCTCCTCCTCCTCGTCCTCCTCGTCGTCCTCCTCCTCCTCGTCGTCGTCGTCCTCCTCCTCCTCCTCGGCCTCCTCCTCCTCCTCGTCCTCTTCGTCGTCGTCGTCCTCCTCCTCCTCCTCGTCCTCCCTCCTCCCGTCCCTCCTCCTCCTCTCCTCCTCCTCCTCCTCGTCCCTCCTCGTCCTCCTCGTCGTCCTCCTCCTCTCCTCTCCCCTCCTCGTCGTCCTCCTCCTCCTCCTCCCTCTCCTCGTCCTCCTCGTCCTCCTCCTCCTCTCCTCCGTCCTCCTCCTCCTCCTCCTCCTCCTCCTCCTCGTCCTCGTCCTCCTCCTCCTCCTCCTCCTCCTCCTCCTCGTCGTCCTCTCCTCCTCCTCGACTGCGCACATTTCTGCCGCATTTTCTCCCCTTCGGCGGCAGCCGCTGGAGGTCGCCCGCCAGGCTCTCGCCCCCGAGCTCGGCGAGGGGCTCTGCCAGCCTCGCGAGGCAGGCGCAGTCTGCCACGGCCTCGGAGGAGCACCAAGGCACCGACACCGCCGCTCTCCGAGGAGGAGGAGGAGGAGGAGGAGGAGGAGGAGGAGGAGGAGGAGGAGGAGGAGGAGGAGGAGCTGCTTCTGAAGAGCGGGGCGGCGGTGGAGCCGCGCACCGCGTTGTGAACTATGGCAGCTCTCCGGGCTTGTGCCCTAAACCAGAGTTTCGAGGCGAATCCAGCCGTGGCGACGCGGGCCTTCCAGAAGGCCCAGAAAGGCGAAAACGAGGCAGTCAGAGAATTAGAGGAACAGGAAACGGCACATACATCAACTTCCGGAGCTCCGAACAGATTTCTTGGATCGGCGCTGGGACGCGGCCCCGATGGCGACAAGGGTTTTCCAGGACGAGCAGCGGTATCGGGACGGCCAGACCTAGGACGGAAGAACATCCCCCCAAAACATGAGACCCTCCGCCGGCCAAAACGCACAGAGCATCCAAGGGTCCCTTCCCCCAGGATGCACAAGAGCAGCCAACAGACACGAACAACATTAGGATACCCTCCCCGAGCCCACCTCGATCTTGTAGGAGGAGGAGGAGGAGGAGGAGGAGGAGGAGGTGGAGGAGGAGGAGGAGGAGGAGGAGGAGGAGGAGGAGGAGAGGAGGAGGAGGAGGGAGGAAGAGGAGGAGAAGAGGAGGAGGAGGAGGTGAGGAGAAGAGGAGGAGGAGGAGGTGGAGGAGGAGGAGGAGGAGGAGAAGCAGGAGGAGCAGGAGGAGGGTTTATTTCGTGAGGCCTGCCCCTCGCTGCCCTCGCTGCGCAGCGCCCGCAGCGCCCTGCCGAGGCACGGCGCCAGCCCGGCGACGCACTCCTCGACGGAGTCCGGCGGCCCGTTCGGGCACAGCCGGCGCCTCTGAGGGGCAACTATTAGCCAAGCGAGTTCCGCTACTCGCAAAGTATATACTCGCGAATGGTCTGGATCCGCTGCGGGTATCTGCGATACATTACATCGACGAAGGCATGTGCTTTGGCGACGTCTGCGAGCAGGCACTTTGCGAGTAGTGGAACGCGATCGGTGAAGCTGTTGGCGGCGAGCCCAGGGTGAAGTGAGAAGGGGCTGGCCTCCCCGGAAGGCTCTGAAGTCCTCGGGCCTTCCGACAACTTTTTCGGAGCCTTCCCCGAAGACGCCGAACACTTCTCAAGAGGCCCGGGGGGCTTCTGAGCAGCCCCGCCGCCTTCTGAGAGGGCCTTCTCCTTCTCGCTTCCCCCGCTTTGCTCGCCGCCGAAGCTACAGGAGGGGGTCCCGCTCAGGGGGGGAAGCATCGACCCGGCATCGGCGAGACATCGCCGATAGATCGGCGATAGGCCCCCGACAGCGACTCCCGCATGGTCCTGGGCAGGCCGAGGGGGCGCTCGGGCTCCTGCCGGCGACCCATGGGCGACTGGGGGCCGATGGACAGGCTCAGGGGGGGCAGGCCCCCTGAGCAGCCACGATGTGCGTCCCGCCCTGAGCTGATGGATAGGCTCAGGCGAGCTCCTCCCCTCCCCCAACGTCACCCCAGAGCCTCGGCCCTGGCCCATGGCTAGGCTCAGGGGGGCCTTCTACTCCCTTTTTTAGTGCTACCCCGGAGCCTCGGCCCTGGCCGCAGCCCTTCGCCGGGCCCCTCGCCGGCGAAGCGCTGCCGGAGCCGCCGTAGGCGGCCGAGGCACGCCATCTCGGCCAGGGCGGGCTCCTGCCGGCCGCAAGCAAGAGGAGAGCCCAGATCTCCGACGGTGCGAGCGACGATCAACAGCGGGTCTTGCGAGAGATGACACAGCGACCTTACGCCGCGGCAGCTCACGCGGGCCGCCAGCGCGGCACGCTGCACCGGAGACGAGGGCGCTGGCGCGCGACCTTGCGCGGGCAGCTTGCGCGGCAACGTCAGCGCAGACGATCCTGTTTGTCTGTGCCGCCCCTCTGCCTTTTTCGGTCCGGGCGGTCTTCTCCGACGTCGGCCCCCGGGGCCCGTTCTTGGGCCCCGCGGCCATCACGCACAGATCCTTTGGCGGCCTCTGGGGCCCGTGCTCGGGCCCCGCGGCCACCAGCCACGGATCTGGGACAGAGAGCCGGCCCCAAGGAGGGGGTCGGGAGCTCAGAGGCCGCGGATCCCAGACCCCCGACGTCGTGATTTGCTCACGACGTCGACCCCCAGATGTCTGGAGCCCTTCCCCAAGACCGGTGTTTCATCCTGAACCGTTTCTTGACGGTCCCGGGGCCGGTAAAGGCCCGGGGAGGCCGCAAAGCTACACGTCGTTCATTTCTAATCGCGCTCATTCCTAATTGTGTTCGTTTCGAATTGTTCCTGGCCCCCTAGTGGCCAGGAAGAGGCCCAGGATGGAACAATTAAAAATGAACGGATCTTGGCCCCCCCAAAAATCAAAGAACTTTCGAATCATTAGAAATGAGCAGTTTTCTAGCGAGACACACTCCCTGGCGCGACGTGTCCACAAACGTGAGGGGGCCTGGGATTGAAGCAAGCAGAACGTCGGACGTCTGGGAGCGGCCCTGGGCGAGAGTGGCCTCTGGCGCCGGCCGCTGCGTGCGGCGCGGCAGGAGCGGCCTGCGCGCTCTCGACGCGGGAAGGACGTGACGAAGGACGCCTGCGTCTGCGGGGTCCTCGGTAGAGGTGTGGACCTTCTGCCCAGGGCCGGCCCTTCATCCCGAGCGTTTGGTTGACGGCCCCGGGGCCCGGCGAGGGCCGCCGGAGGCCGAGAACCGTGAAAAAACATGCTCGCAGGGCGTTCTGCTCGAGGCGTTGGGAGGTCCGGGCCGCGTGCGTGCAGCTGATCCTGGGGCGTGTCCCTGGTCGCTGCCGCCCGCGCAATGGTGGCGAGCGCGACGAAGGCGTCGCGCTTCGCCGCCGTGTGCACCTCGAGCTGCGCCGTCTTCGCCACCTTCCGCTCCACCCGGCCGAGGGCGCCGAGCCAGGCCGCGTCGGGCGAGGCGCCGTCGAGGCCGCGCAGCTCCAGGGTCCAGCGGAGCTCTGGGTACCTGGACGTCCCCAGACCCCCCACCACGTCGCGAACCAGAGTGCGACGCACGTCTTTCGCTATACTTTCGGCCTCTGGGCCGCCCCTCCCTCCTTTCCAAAGGAGGAGGGGGGCTCAGCTACCCCCTCCTCCCTTGGAAAGGGAGGGAGGGGGGAGGGAGGAGGGAGGAGGGAGGAGGGAGGAGGGAGGAGGGAGGAGGGGGAGGGAGGAGGGAGGAGGGAGGAGGAGGAGGAGGAGGAGGAGGAGGAGGAGGAGGAGGAGGAGGAGGAGGAGGAGGAGGAGAGGAGGAGGAGGGAGGAGGAGGAGGAGGAGGAGGAGGAGGAGGAGGAGGAGGAGGAGGAGGAGGAGGAGGAGGAGGAGGAGGAGGAGGAGAGGAGGAGGAGGGAGGAGGGAGGAGGAGGAGGAGGAGGAGGAGGAGGAGGAGGAGGAGGAGGAGGAGGAGGAGGAGGAGGAGGAGGAGGAGGAGGAGGAGGAGGCGGAGGAGGAGGAGGAGGAAGGGCACGGCGCGAGCAACTTCTCGACGATCTGGTCGGGCACTTCGAAGCGCGCGATGGCCCGGAAGAACAAGGGCTGCAGCGACTGGTCCCGGAGCAGGTGCTCCTGGGGGAGACCAAAGCATATCGATACTACCAACCAATCCCCGCACCTCCTTCGGGGTGCGTTCTGACTTGGAGGCGGCCAGGGGGTCTAAGCTGGATCCACCCAGGGAAGATCGGTCAGGGGGGGGGCAAGGGCAAGTCCGCTCAACATGGGTGACATGGGTCCCCAGACCTCTCGCAGGGTTTCAAGGTCGAGCCTGACATGTCTTTCAAGCTGCGTCCAGCCGTTGCAACGATGGGGGGGGGCCCTTATTCTGGATGGGGCAATAATCGACCCCCCCTTGGATCCGCTGGGGGGGTTGGGCACGTGCTGTCGGAACGGGTGGAGGGGGGTTGGAGGAGGAGGAGGAGGAGGAGGAGGAGGAGGAGGAGGAGGAGGAGGAGGAGGAGGAGGAGGAGGAGGAGGAGGAGGAGGAGGAGGGGGAGTGGGGATGGGCCAGCTCCGTCGCAAGCCTAGTCGCCCACCCCTCGATTGGTCTCCCATCCAGAGTAATTATCCCTCCCTTCTGCTGGCCGCAGCCAGTGGCGGGCCACCTCAGCCCAACAGCCAGCTCCAAGTTCGCACCAGGATCTCGAAGCGAGTCCCGCCGAGGCGAGGAGGGCCTCCCGGGAGGCCCCCCAAACGACGAGCACCCCGAGATCCGACGCTGCGCGAAGAGTGCACGATCTCGCGACAGACCACGGCTGGAGCCCTGTAGATCCGATCTTTCCGCGGCACTGCTAAGGAGCCGGATCGAGGTGTGATGGCTCTGGGGCCCGCGGCCTGGCGAAAGCGCGCCCGGTGGGAGAAAGAATTGCGGTGCCCGGATCTCAGGGGCAAGGGCAGCGGCATCGGCACCTTTCCTCCTCGGAGCTCCAGGGCGTGCGCCCTGAAGGGCTCCGACTCCGCCATGAGCTCGTCCAGCCGCTCCGGGGTCGACGCCAGCGAGCCCACCACGGCCTCGAAATCCTCGAACTCCCTCGCCAGCTGCAGGACGCGCTCGCCGCCCCTGCGCCAGGGTGCCGGCAGCATTGAAGAGAGCTGTGCGCATACGCCTAGGTCGGGCATGTCCCCCTGCAGGCGGATTGTGGAGGAAGAGTGAAAAATTGTCAAAACATATGCAAAAGCGATGAAAAATAGTAGACAAAATCATTCCCAGACTATTGTCTGACTATTTCTGAATTGTCCCCCTGTAGAGGGACACGCCCGACTTAGACATACACTGTAAAAGGACACGCCCGACTTCAACACACACACACACACACACCGATCTCGGCCAGGCCCACGGTTGGCGCCCCGAAGCATGCAGCCGGTCGGGCGTTGGCAGCACTGGGTTTCGTGGGACCTGGCTCAGTGACGTGTGCTGGGGGGGCGCCCCCCAGGCCTCGTTCCACGAACCGGAACCTCGTCATCGCTCGGACGTCCATTCCCTGTGCTTTTTTCGGTTTCGTGCGTGGTTTTTTCGCCAAATGAACCAGGATGCTCCTCGACGGTCCTCGCCGAAAGAAAGATGCACACGTCCGAGCGATGCCAAGGAACTGCCATCACCCGAAAAACACCAGCTGCGGCAGGCCTGGTTTGGTGACTCTGGCCCATCGAAGGGGCCCGGGGCCCTACGGCAGGTTCGTGTCGTGCCGACCCCAGCGTTGGTTTTTGACACCGCAGGGATCGTTCAACCTTGAACGATCGGCCGCTGCCGCAACGTCCGATCGTTCAACATCGATCGATTCTGGGTCGCCGGCGGCGTTCAACCTTGAACGTCCGCGCTGGGGTCGCCGCTGGTCGACACGACGCAAACCTACCGTACTCCTAAACGGGTCCCCTTGCCTGGGGTCCTGGCCATGCCCGAGCGGTGCCGCCCGCTCTGGCCACGGGGCGCGCCGGCTCAGCACGGAAGCGGGGCCCGTGGCGCGTCCACGAGCCTTGGCCCGTGCCCTGCGCTTCCTCGGTGCTGCCATCGCACGGACGTCCCTTCCCCGCGCCCGTTTTGGAGGGCAAGGAATCCAGCCTCATAATAACTACCCCGACACGCGAAGCCGTTTGCTGAACAGCACCCACTGAAGGAATCGAACAGGACAGGGCTGTTCAGTAAACGCCCAAGGCCGTTTAATACACGCCAGTTGTCCGGTCCGGGTGTTTTTTCCTCCCTTGATTTTTTTTGGGTGTCGGCTCCCTGCGTGCATGCTGTTTTCTTATCAGGTGATGCATCGGCCCCTCGAGGGCCCTCGCCGAACAAACACTGCACACGGCCGAGCGACGCCAGGCGATGCTCCTCGCTCCGCTCCCCGTCGGGTCTCCTGCGGCCGCTCGGGGCGATCCGGGCAACGCCTCCCGGCGGGGCGCAGCTGCTCGAGAGCACCCCGAGGCTGGGAGCCCGCCCGGGCACGACGACAACGCCGGAAACCCGCCCCCCCGAGCGTGGCCCCGGAGCCCACTCTTCGAGGCTCCCCTCCTCCCCCCTCCCTCGATCCTCCTCCTCCTCCTCCTCCTCCTCCTCCTCCTCCTCCTCCTCCTCCTCCCTACCTCCCTCCCTCCCTCCCTCCCTCCCTCCCTCCTCCGCCCTCCTCCTCCTCCTCCCTCCCCCCATCCCCTACCCTTCGAGGCGCCCCCGTGCGAGGAAGCGGGGCCCGCCGCTGCTCCACGCGCCCTGCTCCATGTCTGCGCTTCCTCTTCCAACCGGTTCCTGGGTTCCTGTTGGCTATAGCGAGCCTTCGTCGAAGGCAGCCTCCCCCCCCACAGGGCCAGTCGGCCCTGAGGGGCGTCGAGCAAACCAGAACCAGGGGCCACCTGCGACACACGTGGCAACGTGTGGGAAGAGGTAAATTATGACGGTGAACAGGAGGAGGAGGAGGAGGAGGAGGAGGAGGAGGAGGAGGAGGAGGAGGAGGAGGAGGAAGAGGAGGAGGAGGAGGAGGAGGGCCAGTGCAAAACCAAGAGACATCAACGATGTTGGAATTAACTCTCCCTCCAAGCTCCCTCATCATAGGCCCCCACAACGGTTCACTTCCATTGAGGGAACTACCTCGTTGGAAGACAACCGTTTGAATATCCTGAAGCATGCCAAAACATCGTAATCGGGACTTCAAAACCATGTATCAACCTGACTGCTGCGTCTTGACGATCCGGAACCGTGCCAGAGCGTCATTTTTGGGACTTCAACACCGCGAATCAACATAACTGTTGCACCCGCGTAATCCTGAATCCTTCCAAAACGTATTTTCTGGCACGTTGATCATGGGAATCTTTGAAAATCTTGCAAATTGTTAAAATGAATGTGCCCAGCGCTAAGGCGAGAGCCACAGTTTGAAAAGGAATTGCCTTCAATCCGTGAAGCTCTTGTCACTAAAAAAAATCAAAGACGAATGTGCGCGGCGCTAAAGCGAGAACCACATTTTGAAAACGGCCCTCCCTCAATCCGTAAGGCTCTTGCACATCTTTCAAACGAGTGTGCACGGCGCTACGGCGAGAGCAACATTTTGAAAACCACCCGCCCTCAATCCGTGAAGCTCTTGCACATTTTTAAGACGAGTGTGCGCGGCGCTAAAGCGAGAGCCACATTTTGGAAACCATCCGCCCTCAATCCGGGAACATCTTGCATTTTTCGAAACGAGTGTGCGCGGCGCTATGGCGAGAGTCACACTTTGAAAACCACCCGCCCTTAATCCGTGAAGCTCTTGCAACTTTTTAAAACGAATGTGCGCGGCGCTATGGCGAGAACCACACATGTTGAAAACGACCCGCCCTCAATCCGTGAAGCTCTTGTACATTATTAAAACGAATGTGCGCGGCGCCAAAGCGAGAGCCACATTTTGAAAACGACCCGCGCTCCATCTGTGAAACTGCCGTCACTTGTTAAGCTTCAGAATCATAAATGGTGAGGAAGTCTCAGGTGAAGCGCCCAGACCGCCCTAAAAACTGGCCTCGGGGTGCGACAGGGAGAAGTTATCTATAAGGAAAAGGAATGGAGGAGGAGGAGGAGTATGAGGCGGAGGAGGAGGAGGAGGCGGAGGAGGAGGAGGACCAGGAGGAGGAGGGGAGGAGGAGGGGGAGGAGGAGGAGGAGGAGGGGGAGGAGGAGGAGGAGGAGGAGGAGGAGGAGGAAAAAGGAGAGACATCGAAGCATCCATCAGAAGCATATCCTCTCTCCCTCCTCCTCCTCCTCCTCCTCCTCCTCCTCCTCCTCCCTTTCCCCCTCTTTGTCCTCCTCCTCCTCCTCCTCCTCTTCGTGCGCCCAGGCTTGTCGGGGCGGCCTGGCGGCGCGCGTCCCGCCCTCGACCCTGACCTTGTCCTCCGCCTGCGCCAGGCGCCGCAGCGTGGGGCGCCGGAGCTGCGCCATGGCCGGCGCGTGGAGGTCGCCCAGGGTGGCGTGGGCGGCCTGCCCCGCCGTGGAAGCCCCGACGTACCCCCTCTGCGACCAAGGGAAGCGACGACGTCGTCGTGGTGGTCGTCGTCGTCGTTGTGGTCGTCGTCGACGTCGTCGTCGTGGTCGTCGTGGTCGTCGTGGTCGTCGTCTTCGTCGTCTTCGTCTTCGTCTTCGTCTTCGTCGTCGTCGTCGTCGTCGTCGTCGTCGTCGTCGTCGTCGAGGGCGCCGCCGACGCTCCCGACGGCGACCGCCGCCGCGCCTCCTCGGCTCGAGGCCACGGGCGTCGCCGGGGCCGGCGCGGGGCCCACGCCACGGAGGCCCTCCACGGGCCCCCCTTGGCGTTGTGGCGAGAATCGCGAGGCGGAGGAATTCTCGAGGGGCAGCGACAAGGGGGGTACTAGCCTGGATCCTCGATCCTCCTCCTCGATCCTCGATCCTCCTCCTCGATCCTCGATCCTCGATCCTCGATCCTGATCCTCGATCCTCGATCCTCGATCGGGGTACTAGCCTAGGGGGGGGGTGCATCGACCTGGAATCGGCGACACATCGCCGACAGGTCGGCGATAGGCCTGACTCCGCATCTTCCTGGGAAGGTTGGGGCTATCGGGCCCCCATGGGCGATCAATGGGCGATTGGGGGTCGATGCATCCCCCCCTATGCCTATACCCCCCGTATCGTTGTCCCTGAGTTCTGCTCATCTCTGGCTTCTGGGAGGCTCTCGCTGGGACCCGGGGCCGTCAGAGAACGACTCGGGATGGAAAGCTGATCCCAAGGAAGGGGTCCAAACCTCCCCCTGTTTTTCATGGATGAACCCGGGTGCGAGTGTGAGTCTGAGCGCGAGAGAGTCAGAGTATGAGCGATCTAAATGCGAGTGGGTAGGCAGAGAAGCCAAACGTAACCTCCTACAACCTGCTGATCTGCGGGATCTTGGCCCGCTGGGCAGTGCTGGAATCATGGCCAGGGAGGAAGGCCAGGATGGAGGCAGTGCCGAGTCTCAAAGATGCGCCCAGAGAGCGCATCTCCTCTACTCTGGAGGCCCCCCAAGATGGGCCAGAGTAAATAGGGTCACAGGATCGCGCCACATCGCCGATGCATCGGCGACGCGTCGGCGACGTCGGCGATGCATCGGCGCGTTCGGCGTGGATCAAGTCGGGCTCGACATCCAGATGCCTCGCCGCCGCACGGGCGATGCTGCGCAAGCCTCCGACATCGTCTGCTCGGACCCCAACTTGGGAGGCCATGGAGACCCTCGCGCCCCCCTGCCCACCGCTCAGCCTGCGCGCGTGCGGCCACCCCGAGACCCGACGCCGCGGAAGGCACTGCAGCACCACAGCAACTCACGGGCCTGGAGCCCCAAGGGCTCCTAAGTTCGCGCTTCGCGCTCCGCGAAGCGCGAATAACTTCGCGCCCTCGCGCCGCCCTCCCAAAGGGAGAATAGGAGGACGAGGAGGAGGGGGAGAAGGAACGAGGACCGCGAAGCGCGAAGCGCGAATAACTTCGCGCCCTCGAGGGAGCCCTTGCGGAAGGCACTGCAGCACCACAGCAACTCACGGGCCTGGAGCCCCGGGCACCACCTCTCCGCAGCACCTCTCCCGGGCGGGATCGATCCGTGCAGGCCCCCCGGGCCCGAAGAGAGCGGGCAGAAACGCTCGGGAAGCAAACGGTGCAGCGCAGCGCCCTTCCCCTCCGAAGGCTGCCCTCCGGCGGTGGACAAACCTCCCTTTCGTAAGCCACCCTCGAATGAAAACGGCCTCTGGGACCGATACCGACGGACCTGGGACCCGCAAAAAGGACGGCCGCGACGCCCTCTGGCGAACCGAAAACGGCCAATTCACTCATCGACGTGTCAGGGTAGGAGGTCTATCCACCTCCGAGCCCTCTGGCTTCCGGCCTCCGCCTCTCGGTGTCCGGCGACACCTCGCCGGCAGATCCGGCGGGCTGTGCCCCCCCGAAGGCGAAACCGGGCACCTGGACGGGGTGGGCTGCTAGGAGGACACTGCTTAGGCGAGGAGAGGGCGATTGCAGGTCGATGCGTCCCGCTCCCCCCCTCCCCCTCCCCCTCCCCCCTCCCCCCCCCCACTCCCCTTCCCCCCCCTCCCCCTCCCCCCTCCCCCTCTCCCTCCCCCTCCCCCTCCCCCCTCCCCTCCCCCTCCCCCTCGGGTGTCCGGCGTTAAGTCGCCGGCAGATCCGGCGCTGTGCCCCCCGAAGGCGAACCCGGCACGCTCCTGGGCGGGGTGGGTAGCAGGAGGGCCCTGCTTGGGCGAGGAGTGGGCGATTGCAGGTCGCTGCGTCCCCCCCCCCCTGACTGAGCCTACCCTCCCCTCGCACGTCGCCCCTTCGTTCTCGGGTCCAACATGAGCTCCTCCTGGCGGCCTCTCGGGAGGACCCGGGCACCCCTGGAGCGCTCTCGGCGGGGCGCAGCCGCCGGAGGGCCTCCCGAGGCTGGAAGGCCGCCGAGGGCCTGCGAGAACGCCAGAGCACCTTGCGCCCCAGTGCTCGGCAAGCTCTGGCCCCTGACCGAGCCCCTCCTACGCAGAAGGCATCTATACACCACCACCGTGTCAAGCCAGGGCCATCCTGGCCATGGCATGGCGTATACGCCCTCCTGGCCGAGGCCAGGAGAGTCTGTACACCATGCTAGGGACCAGGATGTCCCTGGCCTGGCACGGTGGTGGTGTATAGACGTCTTCGTCGGACCTCCTCCCCCCGAGCGCAAGCCCTCTGGCTTTCGGGCTCTGCCTCGGGCGTTGGGCAGCCCCGCGGGAGGATCGGGACGCCGCCAGAGCGCTCTCGGCGAGGCGCAGCCGCTGGAAGGCATCCCGAGGTCGGAAGGCAGCCGGGGACCTACGAAAACGCCGACAAAAAGACGAAGGCCGCCGACAAAAAGCAACGGCCGCCGAAAAAAGCAAAGGCCGCCGAACAAAGCGAAGGCCGCAAAAAAAACAAAGGCCGCCGAACAAAGCGAAGGCCGCCGAACAAAAAAACGGAAACGCCCGAAAACCTCCAACCACCGTGCTCGGAATTTCAGACCTCCCGCCGCCGCCGCCGCGAGATTCAACCACCGAGAAACGACGACCCTCTAGCCTCGAAGCCTTTCGCCCCCAAATCTCGAGCTTCGAGCCTCGAAGCCCTTCGCCCCCCCGCACGGCGCAGGGCCCCGCCCCCTCCCAGGGACCTTCAGGGACGTCTGGCAGAGCACCGCCAGGCTGTCTACCACGCGCAGGGCCTGCGTGCCAAGAGGTGCCCCGCCCGAGGCGGCTGCACGCAGGGAGTCACCCTGGAGAAGCAGTGACCCTTGGTGGGGCTGAGCCCTGGGCGCCGAAGCCGCTGCTGCAGCCAGTCCATATCATAAGGAGGCGCGGTGAGGATGCAAGGGCCCTGGAAGCCCACTTCGAAGCTTCTCGGTCTGGCGCGGCCAGCGGAAATCGGCTCAGGGTGGACCGAGGAGGCAAGGATGCGAAGGTACCCTCGGCAAGGATTCCCATCCTCACCATGCGGGTTGACTGCTACCGCTTCGCGCTCCGCGATCGGGGGGCCCCATTGGGCCCGCACCCAAACGTCAATCCAGCAAAGGGTCACTCTTACGTGTACTCCTCCTCCTCCTCCTCCTCCTCCTCCTCCTCCCCGTCCTCCTCCCCCTCCTCCTTCACCTCCTCATCCTCCTCCTCCTCCTTCTTCTCCTCCTCCTATGTGCAGTCGACAATCGGCTGCACACAAGAGTGACCTAAGAGTGACCTTTGGTGCGCCGCTCTCGGGGGGCCGCGGGGGCGGGGGCCAAACACGGGCGCGCAAGACGCTGCTACCGCTTCGCGCTCGGCGATCGGGGGCCCCCCTTGGGCCCGCACCAAGAGGTCACCCCGGCCAAGGGCAACGATAGCAACGGTAACAACGGCAACGATCGCAACGAGCACAGCGATCACGACGACCACAGCGATCACAGCGATCGTTGCAATCGTTGTGACCGTTGTGATCGCTATCCTCTTGATCGCTGTCGTTGACTCTCACGTGCAGCCGACCAAGGCGGGCAGGGCGCCCGGCCTCGCCACGCGCTCCGCGCGGCGCGCGGTGGCACGCGTTGCGAGGAGCTCCTCGGTCGGCGTGCCGCGGAGGGGCGGCCCTGAGCGACGCGCCACTGCCGTGGCCGTGCGAGCGGATCGCTCGGCTCCGCGGGGCGGGAGGCCGGGAGGAGGAGGAGGAGGAGGAGGCTGGGAGGACCAGGAGGAGGAGGAGGAGGAGGAGGAGGAGGAGGAGGAGGAGGAGGAGGAGGAGGAGGGGGGGGAGGAGGAGGAGGATGAGGAGGAGGAGGAGGAGGAGGAGGAGGAGGAGGAGGAGGAGGGGGAGGAGGAGGAGGAGGAGGAGGAGGAGGAGGGAGGAGGAGGAGGAGGAGGAGGAGGAGGAGGAGGAACGAAGACACTCGTGAGGGGTCGGCCTTCTCCGGCCTCCCCTCCCATTATGCGGCGTAAAAGGCGTAGACGGAACGAAAACACTCCGAGTGCCCCCGCGCGGCGGGAAAGAGGCCCGGGGCCTCGACGCTCGGGAAGTGGGGCAGGGGTCTGCGCGTCGCGCCGGAGCGCGGCGGGCCAGAGCCGGCGGCGCGACGACGCGCTGACCGCACGCGGCCGGCCGCACGCTGCTCTTGGCGAGGCAGAGCTCCGGCCTGCCGAGCGCACGAAGCCTCCCCCCCGCGGCCTGCCGGGCACGAGGCCGATAGGCCCTGGCCTCCCTCGAGGGGGGCCGTTGGCTTCCACTGCCTTCCCTCCTGTTTTTCAGTGGCAAGGCACCACAGCTTCGAGGCCGCTCCCGTTTGCGCTCGCCTCCCTGCTCCTTACTTTTTCTCGTGCTCACCACTGTCGTACTGTCGTCGCTGCGCGCGCTGCGTTTTCGAACCGTGCCTTCGGTGCTCTCCGCCATGCTCTTGCGGTGCTCGGCCGTGCCTCGCACGGGCAGCGGCGCAGGCGCACGTGTCGTGGACACGGTGCGGGAACGGCACCAGGAGGACGACATCTGTGCTCCCGCGCAGCCACACCAGACAGCTGCTGCCGCCATGGGCGAAGCGCGGCAAACGGTCGCCTGCGCGCCCCCGCGGGCGACCACGCCCGACATCGAGCCGTGAAGCTCGCGATCGGCTCGCCCTCGCCAGCCTCGCTCTGTAGCGCATCATGCCGCTGGTGCGCAGCTGGCGTTGTGCTGCCGTGATCGTCGTCGCCCTCACACCCAATCGCGGTCATCGGGTCGGGTATATGGCCGCTCGTATCCGGGCTTCGCCTGGGAGGAGACGACAGGGGGGGGACTGGCTCAAGCGGGGAAAAAAAGCACTGAGCCTGAATCGGCGTCACATCGCCGGCAGATGGGCGATATGCCCCCGAAAGCAAAACCGAACGATCCTGGGCGGGGTGGGCTGTGGGGACCCTGTCGGCGATGAGTGGGCGATTGGAGGTCGATGCATGCCCCCCTGACTGAGCCTATCCTCTCCTTGTACGTTGCCCCTTTGTTTTCGGGTCAAACATGAACTCCCCGGCGGCCTCTCGGGACGATCTGGGCACCCCTGGAACGCTCTCGGCGAGGCGCAGCCGCTGGAAGGCATCCCGAGGTTGGAAGGCCGCCGAGAACCTACGAAAACGTCAGAAAACCTCGCGTCACGGTGCTCAGAAATTCTGACCTCCCGCCGCGCCATCTGTTCTTCTGGATCAGAGGATGGATGGTTTCGGCATGTGTTCGGGATCCGGTTCTTCGCTACTTTGCTATGTATGGTGCCACGGGGGCCAGGCGGACAGCGACGACGACGACGACGACGACGACGACGACGACGACGACGACGACGACGACGACGAGGGCGACGAGGACGACGAGGGCGACGAGGACGAGGGGGAGGAGGAAGAGAACGCCGACGAGGGGGCAGAGGGCCAGCGCTCCCATCCGTCCTAGCGGCCCAGGCCAAGAGCAAGGGATCGCCAGGAGCCCAGGGCTCTTGGCGGCCTCGCTTCACGGACCCTTCCTGGCTTCTGGGTGACTCGGCAAGGGGGGCCCGGACGGCAGCGGCCGCGAGAAGGAGGCCCGCTTCCACCTCCGCCCCCCCCTGGACTGACCAGTGAGCGCGGGCGGATTGAGCGCGGGGGGCGGCGGGAGGAAGGACGGGAGGGACGGGGAGACAGGAACGGAGGGGGGAAGAGGTGGGAACGGGAATGGAGAGGAATGGAGGGGGGAATAGAGGGGAGGGGCCAGAGGCAGCGGGAAATGGGAGGAGGAAGGACAGAAGGGAGGGAGAGTGAGAAGGGGGGGGAGAACGGGAGGCATGGAGAGTTACGCAGGGAGGAGATGGAGGGGGGGGGGAACGGGATAGAGGAGGGGGGGAGAGAGAGGGAAGCACCGCCCTCTCCTCCCTCTCATCCTCCTGCTCTTGCTCATGCTCGTGTTCCTGCTCCTGCTGCTCCTGCTGCTTCTGCTGCTCTTGCTGCTCCTCCTCCTCCTCCTCCTGCTCCTCCTCCTCCTGCTCCTCCTCCTCCTACTCCTCCTCCCCCTCCTCGAGGGTATGGCAAGCACCGCTGCACAGAACTCCTCTCAGTCGTGCCGTGGCTCGACGGAGGCTGGCCAGAATACACCCGTCACCGAAGGCAAGCCCTCGCCGGGCCCCAGTCGCCCGAAGGGGCCCCAGCCCGCCCCAGGATCGCCAGAGCAAAAGCATCGCAGTGACAAGAGAAGGAGGAGGAGGAGGAGGAGGAGGAGGAGGAGGAGGAGGAGGAGGATCAGGAGGAGGAGGAGGAGGAGGAGCAGGAGGAGGAGGATGTGGAGGAGGAGGAGGAGGAGGAGGAGGAGGAGGAGGAGGAGGAGGGGAAGGAGGAGGAGGAGGAGGAGCTATGGCGTTATGGCGAGAGCGCGGCTCCCAGGTGCTAGCCTGGCCGCCTACACCAAATCACTGAGGGAATGCCATACCCGACTTTGGCGGGAGTCCCCTCTCCAATCTGCTCAGAGTCTCCAACCCTTTCTGGGTCGATGGCTCACACTTCTTCTTCAAATTCCGAGCATTCACCACGGCAGAACTTCCACACACAGTGCAAAACAGCACTCCGTTCAGCTCGGACAAGGAATGGGTCTCATGGCACTGGATGGCCAGAGGGTGCCCAGCGGCCCCACACGGGGCGGACCCAGGACCCTCCGCATCAAGACTCTCGCCCTCTCGCGCCACACGGAAACGGGCGAACCGCCCATCACGACAGGGCCCAGGCCAAAACGCGGAGAGGGGCCCCTTCAGGGAGACACGCACCACAAAGACTACAACGAAAAAGAGTCCGCCAAGGAACGGGAGAATGGCCCTGCTCCATCAACCGCTCCAATTGGATCTGAGCACTGGTGGCGTGCATGCGCGCATGCACGAGCTCAGAAGGAGGAGGAGGAGGAGGAGGAGGAGGTGCAGCAGGAGGAGGAGCAGGAGGAGGAGGAGGAGGAGGTGGAGGAGGAGGAGGAGCAGGAGGAGGAGAAGCAGGAGGAGGAGGAGGAGAAGGAGGAGGAGGAGAAGGAGGAGGAGGACGAGGCGGAGGAGGCGGGAGGAGAAGGAAGAGGAGGTGGAGGAGGAGGAGGTGGAGGAGGATGAGAAGCAGGCGGGGAAGGAGGAGGAGGAGGAGGAGGAGGAGGAGGAGGAGGAGAAGGAGAAGGAGGGAGGAGGAGGAGGAGAAGAGGAGGAGGAGGATGAGGATGAGGATGAGGAGGAGGATGGGATGAGGGAGGAGGAGGAGGAGGAGGAGGAGGAGGAGGAGGAGGAGGAGGAGGAGGAGGAGGAGAAGGAGCAGGAGGAGGAGGAGGAGGAGCAGGAGGAGGAAGAGGAGGAGGAGGAGGAGGAGGAGGAGGAGGAGGAGGAGGGAGGAGGAGGAGGGAGGCGGATGAGGAGGTGGACGAGGAGAAAGAGGAGGTGGAGGAGTAGGAGCAGGAGGAGGGTAATGAGGTGGAGGAGATGAGGAGGGGAGGAGGAGGAGGAGAAGGAGGAGGAGGACGAGGAGGAGGAGGCGTGAGGAGAAGGAGGAGAGGGAGGAGGAGGAGAAGGAGGTGGAGGAGGAGGAGGAGAGCAGGAGGAGGAGGAGGAGCAGGAGGAGGAGAAGGAGGAGGGGAAGGAGGAGGAGGAGCAGAGGAGGAGGAGGAGGGGAGGAGGAGGATGAGGTGAACGAGAAGGAGAAGGAAGAGGGGGGTGGGAGGAGGAGGAGGAGGAGGAGGAGGAGGAGGAGGAGGAGGAAGAAGAGGAGGAGGAAGAGGAGGAGGAGGAGGAGGAGCAGGAGGAGAATGATGAGAGGAAGAGGATAAGGAGGAGGCGGAGGAGGAGGAGGAGGAGCAGGAGGAGGAGGAGGAGGAGGCGTTGGATGCGGGGGGGCTCCAGAGGGCCTGGTCGCAAAACGGCGCGGGGCGCCCCTCTGCCTCCTCCCTCCCCCCTCGTCGCCGCCCCTCCTTCCTCCTCCTTCTCCCTGCTGCTGCTGTTGTTGCTGCTGCTGCTCTTTCTCCTTTTCGTCTGCGCAGTCGTCGTTGTCGTCGTCCTCCTCCTCCTCCTCCTTCTCCTCCTCTTCGTCCTTCGACACCGATTCCCTCATTTCGAAAGCGGATGCGGCCGTGGCGACGAGGCAAGCACGCAAGGCTGATTTCCCCAACACGGCAAACGACGTCGAACACCCTGAAGCGGCCATCTTCACAGGCGCTGGTGGGGCGAGAACTGCTTGGGGAGAAGCCCAGCGCTGCTCATCTCCGTGGCCCTGGAGGTTACAAACGGCCTCCAGACGCCCAAGGCGACGAGGAATCTCAGTTCTGATTGCTGTTAGCTTCAAGAGATCGGCGGTGCTGCTGCTTAGCTGCCCCTCCGAGGGCCTGGGCGCACAGCAGCGCGAAGCCTTGGGCCCAGCCCGCCTGGGCGCAGGGCAGGGCCTCGAGGCTCGCGAGCTGCAGGTCCTCGAGGGCCCGCAGGATCCTCGGGCGGGGCGGGGCGACGAGGGGGGGGGGGGGGGGCGAAACCGAGGGGGGCGAGATGCGGGGGGCGGGGGCGACGGAGAGGCCCGCGATTTTCCAGGATGCGGAGGGCGATGACGGGGAGGGAGGGCAGGGGACGTGGAGAGGGAGGAAGAGGAGGAGGAAGAGGAGGAGGAGGAGGAAGAGGAGGAGGATGCTGGTGATGATGATGATGATGATGATGATGATGATGATGATGATGAGGAGGAGGAGGAGGAGGAGGAGGAGGAGGAGGAGGAGGAGGAAGTGGAGGAGAAGGTGGAGAAGGTGGAGAGGGGGGAGGAGGATGAGGATGACGATGAATACGATTATGAGTACACGTATGAGTCTGAATCTGAGGACGGTGATGATGATGCTGCTGCTGATGATGATGAGGATGATGAGGATGATGACAAGGAGGAGGAGGAGAAGGAGGATGATGAGAAGGAGGAGGAGGAGGAGGAGAGGGAGGAGCAGGAAGAGGATGAGGATCAGGATGAGTATGATCATGATTATGAGCATGCGCATGCGTATGACTATGCCATGGGTGTAAGTATGGGTATGGCTACGAAAACAAGGACGAGGATAAGGAGGAGGAGGAGGAGGGGAATGAGGCGGAGGAGGCGGAGGAGGAGGAGGAGGAGGAGGAGAAAGATGCGGAGGAGGAGGTGGAGGAGGATGAGGATGATGATGAGGGTGAGGATGAGGAGGTGGAGAGAGAGAGAGAGGATGAGGATGAGGATGAGGATGCTGATGCTGATGCTGATACTGATGATGCCGATGACGATGACGATGCTGATGATTCTGATGCTGATTCTGAATATGATGATGATGCAGCTGATGATGATACTGATGAAGCTGATGATGATGCTGATGATGCTGCTGAAGAGGAGGAGGGGGAGGAGGAGTAGGATAATGGAGGCAACATGATGATGCTGATGATGAGCATGATGCTGCTGATGCTGATGATGATGATGATGATGCTGATGGTGGTTATGCTAATGCTGATGATGACGCTACTGTTGATGATGATGATTATGATGCTGCTGATCATGCTGATGCTGATGCTGCTGATAATTATGATGATGATGCTGCTGATGCTGATGCTGATGCGGCTGCTGCTGCTGCTGCTGCTGCTGATGATGATTGTGCTTATGATCATGATGATGATGATGCTGATGATGATGATGATGATGATGATGATGATGACCATGATGATGCTGCTGCTGATGATGATACTGATGCTGACGATGATGCTGCTGATGATGCTGATGATGATGTTGCTGCTGCTGATGCTGCTGCTGCTGATGATGCCGATGATGATGATGATGATGATGATGATGATGATGATGATGATGCTGCTGCTGCTGATGATGATGATGATGATGATGATGATGATGATGATGATGATGAGGCGGAGGTGGAGGAGAAGGAGGAGGAGGAGGAGGAGCAGGAGGAGGAGGCGGAGGAGGAGAGGAGGAAGAAAGGGAGGAGGGGGAGGAAAGGGAGGGGTAGGACAGAGTAGGACCAGGACAGAGGAGGAGGAGGAGGAAGAGGAGGAGGATGAAGAAGGAGGCGGAGGAGGAGGAGGAGGAGAAGGAGGAGGGGTAGACAGATAGGACAGGACAAGGAAGAGGGAGGAGGAGGAGGAGGAGGAGGAGGAGGAGGAGGGGAGAGAAGAGAGGAGGATCAGAAGGAGGAGGAGGACGAGGAGGGGAGGAGGAGGAGGAAGAAGGAAGATGAGGATGAGGAGGAGGAGGAGAAGGAGGAGGAGGAGGAGGAGGAGGAGGAGGAGGAAGAAGAGGAGGAGGATCAGAAGGAGGAGGAGGACGAGGAGGAGGAGGATGAGGATGAAGATGAGGAGAAGGAGGAGGAGGAGGAGGAGGAGGAGGAGGAGGAGGAGGAGGAGGACGGGGAGAAAGAGGAGGGCGAGAATGGAGAGGAGGGGGAGGAAGAGGCCTCAAAAGGATCCCCGAGACACCTAAGACGCTCAAAGACGGTCCCGGGCCCGCCAAGATGTCCCCCAGACGCCCCAAGAGGTCTCCAAAAAGCTTCCAAGCGATATCCGAGGAGACTCCGAGAGACATTCAAGAGGCTTCTGGCTCTTCTGTTCGCCCTTGTCTTCCTCCTCCTCCTCGTCCTCCTTCTCCTCTTTCATCCTCCTCATCCTCCTCTTTCTCCGCCGAACGATGACGACTGTCCCCCGTTCTGCTCCTGCGTTTCCATGATCCTGTTAGCTCGCCACGGCGTCGGTTTTGGATGGGCTGGTGGGGATGCGTGAAGCGTCAAGAACTATCCGATGGGTGCTCCTTGCCCTGACATGTAGTAGCGCGTGCGGATGTTCCATGATGGCCCCGGGGCGACCCGGCAATTTCCCTGTAAGCGTGGGCCTTCTGAAACGCCCGGTGCTCTTCGCCGATTTGCGCGCGCTCGAGCGTCGGGCGCGCGCGCGAAGATATGTCGACGAGGAGACTGCATATTCCCGTCATTGCGACTGGGGGCTGGCGGAACGCGCGCAGCAGTCAAATGGGCGCCGAGCCCGCTTTTCCAGCGGGCGCAGGGAGGGGGGGGGGGGGCAGCGGCGGCGCGCGGTGACGGATGCAGCGGCGCACCAATAGAGCAGTTGAAGAAGTCCAGCTTGGCGAACTCCCTCGCGGTAACTTTGAGATTCCAGCCTGTGGATTGCAAGACAGCCTCACTGCAACGCTCGGCCAAATCCCGCGCGCGCGCGCCTCTTCCCGCGCGCCGGTTTCTTTCCAGCGTGCAACCGGTCGAGCATCAGCGCGCCGACTCGCCGAACTCCAACAATCGCCGCGCCACTTGGAGCGCGCTGCTCTCTGCTCGAGAAAGCCCAGTGCACAGGGAGGTACCCCGCGGCTTTCTCGGCTCCGTACAGCGACGCCATCCGTTTCGCGTTGTTGCTTCGGCGCGATTCGCAGCGAGGGGTCCTCGTCCAACGGCCCCCGCTGTTTTGGCGAGCGCGTGCGGCGGGCGAGCCGAACTCGCGCGTTGCTCCGGCCCGTGCGCCGCCGGCCACGCCTCGTGCGCGCCGCCAGTGGCAAGCGCAACGACGGCACCTTGGCGGCCCTCGCGGCGCCCATTGCGCTGCGGCGTCCACGCTATCCGAAGCCGCCCGTCGAGGCGCCGCAGGCGCTCATGCAGCACCCCGTGGCGGCGGCCGGTCCATCTCGTGGAGGCGCGGGCGGCCAGCAGCCCGCCGTGTCCAGGTAGTCGTGGAGGAAGGCCGGGAGACGCTGCGGCAGTGGCTTCTCCCTCGTCAGGTACACGGCCGATGGGATTGCAATCGCTTGGGGTGCAAATCGGTTGGATTACAATCGATGGAATTACAATCGATTGGATTACAATCGATTGGATTACAATCGATTGGATTACAATCGGTGTGCAATCGGTTGGAGTACAATCGGTGTGCAATCGGTTGGATTACAATCGATTGGATTACAACGGTGGGAGGGGGGGGGGGCGGCCACAGGCGGCGACGAGGCGGCGACAGGGCGTCGACGGCGGCTACATAGCCGACAGACCAGCCGTCGTGCCCAGACGACGGGCGGCGACGAGGCGGCGACAGCGACTGCACTGCCCCCAGTCTGGCCGCCAGGCCCAGTTCCGTAGAAGAGGAATAAGAACCCCTAAGTGCACGCACTGTTTGGGGAGACAGAGTCGCCCCGCATGCGGGGACCCGACTCCTCGGTTCCCCCTGCGTACTTGTTTCCATATCTAGTCTGCACAACCTCGCATATGATCCACCAAGCAGTATTATGACATTCGTGCCTGTGCGCGCACGCGTTGATCTAACAATTGCGCTCTTTCTTCACCCATGCCAGAAAATACCATACGGCCGCATTCGCACATCGCCGCGCGCGCACGTCGAACGCCTTCCATGTGTATTGGGTGTCAGCGTGTATCAGTGTTGCGATTTCAATCACATGTTAACACGCACACTGATTAGTCAATACAAGCATGAAGCTGGTATAACAAGGTGGAGTTGGGTATGCTCGAACGTAATCGCGTAGAACAGCGTCTTTTTGTAATCAAGAAGCATGCGAATGAGAGTAAACGCAACCTGAACGTATAGTAGGGCCGAATAAACGAAGTGCAATATGGTGCAAAGGAAGATGAACGGAAGGACGGAAGGAGGGAGGGAAAGGAGGAGGATGGGGAGGAGGGAGAAGGAGGTGGACCAGGGGGACGGATGTGGAGGGGAGGAGGCGGGGGAGGATAGGGGCACGGGGAGAACACGAAAGGGGGTAGAGGGGGCAGGTCAAGAGGAGCAGGACAAGAAGAGGGGAAGTATCAGGGATTCGGAAGGGGGATGAGAAAGATACGGAGGGTGGGGACGGGAAAAGGGAAAGGATGATGATGGTGATGATGATGATGATGATGATGATGATGATGATGCTGCTGCAGCTGATCACGATAAAGACCGAAGTCAACCCAAGGCGTGCGAACGATTCTACAATCAACCTCCCGTCCCAAGTCCTCTCATCACAAGTCCCTGCAAGCCTTCCTTTCCACTTCAAGAAGCGCCCAGTTGAAGGACCAACTCTCAATGGGCACGCCATCCAAGCACTCATCCCATACCCTCCCGGTCCCTGCAACGTTTTTCCACTGCGCGAAGCAGCCCCTCTGAAAAACGAGCGCGAACACGGGCCCGCAAGTACAGCGGGAGCTCCGTTTTGAAATGACCCTGCCCTCCATCCATCCAGTCCGAAAGAGCGTGAGAAAATGAAGTTGTATAGATACAGGAAGTTCCCAACAACAACACTGCTTTGAGAAGGAACCGCTCTCCATCCGTGTAGCTGTTGTCCAATGTTAAAGGTGTGATCGTGGAGTCGATCCAAGTCACAAGCGAAAGCCTCAACGTGAGATGGACCCCCATCCATCGGTGTATCGGTTCGGTGGTTTCATATGAGTGATGAGATTTGGCATGATGTCTCGAACGATGGCCCCATTTCGAAAAGCAATCGCCCTCTGTCCGTGTCCTTGTTATTTGTTTGTTGAACGGGTGTGCGCGGCGCCATCGCGAGACCGCCACTTTGAAAACCACTCCCCCTCCATTCCGTGTACCTGTTGAAATTTTCAAGGCGAGTGTGGGCGGCGCCAAAGCGAAAGCCCCATGTTTTAAACCACCCGCCCTCGTGACGACGCAGCGGTCATCCCGCCGATATCTGTGTGAAGAGAAGGGATGCGGAGAGGGAGGATTCAACTTATGTCGTTCACGCGGCACAGACGGCTGAGCCCCAGCAGGCCAGTGAAAGTTGACGCCGGCGCCGCCACCCTGGGAGCTCAATTACGCACTGGTTCAACCCACCACAGAGCCTTGAAATAAGTGGCGTGCCATCCACATTCCCCATTCGTGCATCGGCAAGGACACTCCCGCCGCTAGGAGGCGGCACGCCATCAGGATGACATGCTGCAGCACCGCTCTGCACAAGGAGGAGGAGGATGGAGGAAGGGAGGGGCGAGGGGACGGCCGCGGGATTCCTCGGCGACAGCAGCCAGTCGCTCCCGAGCCCGCGCGGGGGCCGCGCCGACCTCGGCTAGGGTGAGGGTGAGTGCCTGCAGTTTTGTTTCGCTTGTTTGCTTGTATGTATGTAGATATGTGTATGTACAGGCACAGACGCCTATATGTACATATCTTTATATATATATATATATGCATGTATGTGTCTGTCTGTCTGTTTCTGTCTGTCTGCATGTCTGTATGTATGACTATGTGCATGAATGCATGTATGCATGTAAGTATGTTTGTATGTAACTCTGTCTGTCTGCCTGTCTGCCTGTCTGTCTGTATGTATGTGTGTATGTGTGTATGTATGTATGCATGTATGTATGTATGCATGTATGTGTGTGTTCATCATTCCGCCAAAGAAAAAACAAACCACTGGATGGTTTGAACAATTTGGAAGGTACCATGTCTGGCCGCAGTTTCGCTGTATGGCCCGAAGAGGCAATAAAGACGGATTCTTTGTAAATGTTAGAAATGTTGTGGCATTCTCAGTCATGAGATCGATCAAAAGGTGGATTGTGAGATCGATCATGAGATCGATGGTGAGCTCGATCATGGGATCTCGAAATCGGCACAGAACCAACAACCGGGAACCTGGGAACCAAGAGCCTGGAACCTGGAACCCGGGAACCCAGCCGGCTACCAAAATCCTCAAGGACCCCTTCAGTGCAAGCACTGCTGAGGGAAACATGTACACGGCAAAGGTATTAGAGACATAATCCTTGTATAAGGAATCCATGGTCTAAAAGCCGGTGGAACGCCAATTGGGGCTTGGCCATGCACATCATCGCCGCACTCGTCAGATAAGACATCCTCCATGGTCTGAAGTCTTCTGGGCATATTCCATAACGCACGCCCCCACCACGAGTGTGTCTGCGTGTCTATGTGTATATATATGTATATATATATATAGAGATATGTAAATATACACATATACAAATACACAAGAACCATCGCGCGCGCTTCGCGCGCGCTCAGGATCTAGCAGGCCCCAAGCCTTTCCGAGTTCATTGCGCCACTGAAGTAATGGACCACAAATGGTTTGAACGGGAAGTGAAGAAATGCCCTTAACGCTGAAAGCATTATGGGCAGTGAAAAGTCCATGCACGTCAACCCGCAATTCAGAAGGCTTTCAAGGAAAATAGTTGCGTAAGGGGGCTGAAGGAGGAGGAGGAAAAGGAGAAAGAGGAGGAGGAGGAAGGGGAGGAGGAGGAGGAGAAGAATAAGGAGGAGGAGGAGGAGGAGGGGGAGGAGGGGAGGAGGAGAAGAGGGCTGTGCGAAAGCTGAAAGAAAGTGCAAGCGGTAATCCTACGGCCCCGTAGGAACACAGGGTTCACACAGCGTCCCCCCAGGAGCTCCACTTGCGGGTCCAATGTCAAAGTTCGCACGGCGTCGTTCCGCCTGTCCCGGCAACCCGTCACACGGATCGTGTCCCAGAGGGATGTAGTTCACGTGCGGCCATAGTCAGACGATTCGCGTAACGTCACGTCCCCCGGCGTATGTCGACTGTGTCCTCACACGGATCGTACCCCGCAAGGAGTTGCACGGACGGCCCCAGAGCCAAGGTTCGCATCCCGCCACCTCGCCCACGGCACACCCCTGACCTGGATCGTGAGTCCGGGGCGTTGGTGGTGCTTCTCGGGGCCTGGCGGCGTTTGGTTTTGGGGCCTCTTGGAGCCCTGAAATGAATCGTGAATCGGGGGCCTCTTTGGGAGCTTCCTGGGAGTTTTTTGGAAGCATTTTGGAAACTCTGGGGGCCTCTTGGGCTTTCTTGGGGGTCCTTTTGGGCTCTGTTGGGCCGGCTGTGGGCCCTCTTGAGCTGTCCTGGGCCCTCTTGGGCCGTCCTGGGGGGATGGGGCCGTCTTGGAGGAGGCCACCTCCGAAATCCTCGTCGACCGTAGTTGATTATCTAGGAATAGGAATGAAAACCTAGGTTCATTATCTTCAGAGGATACCCTATGTATTATTGTCCTGTGAATGGATCTGGCTCAGCCCCCCCCAGCCGAATCACTATCTTTCCGGAATAATCAACCTTAGTTAATATTCCAACATTCTGGACCAGGGTTTATTTCAGTCCAGAACGTACTCGCAAACGGCATATTCTTGGAACATTATGAATCCGGGTTTCGTATCTCCTGGAGATAATGAACCGGGGCCTATATTCCGACATGAAAAACCTGGTGTGGAACCCGGGGGTTGGGGGGAAAATAATAATTAATATCATTCCGGAATTACGAAAATTGTGTTCATTATTCCCAGGACATTGTAAACCCTAGTCAATATTCCCAGAACATTATGAAGCCAAGTTAATATGTTTTTTGGGTCGATCTCCCCAGAACTTGATAAACCAGGGTTTATAATGTTCCGGGGGGAACATTATGAACCCCAGTCAATATTCCCAGAACATTGAAGCCCAGGTTCATATTGTTCCGGGGGAGACATTATGAACCCGGGTCAATAATCCTGGGAGATTATAAACCCCGGCTAATATCTAATTGGGATCCATCCTGTCTTGGAGCCCTCTGAGGGCCCTCTTCGGCCTCTTGGAGCTCCTTTGGGCCCCTGAAGGACCCTCTGGGGCCCCTCTTGGCCGCATTGGGGCCCTCTTGGGCCGTCGTGGGACTCTCTTGGGGGCCTCTTGGGCCATCGGGTGCCCCGTGGGGCTATCTTGGGCGTGCCCCTGGGCGTCTGTGGGGCGCGCTGCACGCCGTCTTGGAGCCAACTTGGGCGTCTGGGGTATCCGTTGGGCCGTTTCGGGGCCGTCTTGGGGCCCTCTTGGGCCATCTTGGGGGATCTCAGAAACCTCTTGGGCCGTCGTAGGATGCAGGATGTCTGGAATGACGAGGACGTCAACATCTGCCAAAAACCATCGGGAAAACGCTCATTTTTGCATGTCGCGGCGCTCTTGGGAGTTTTATGGGCCCGTTTGGGGCCGTTCGGGAGCCGTCCTCAGGCGCCTTGAGCCGTCGGGAAACCATGAAAAGCGTTTCAGCCAATCGTTCGGCGCGCGGGTGGCTGGTTGGGAAAATTTGGAAGTCCGTTGGAAAAACTCGATCGGTCTCACTATCGATCTCAGTATCGATCTCACTATCAGTCTCGCTCGATCGATCTCACTCGATCGATCTCACAATCGCTCTCACTCGATCTATCTCATTCGATCGATCTCACACTTGATTTCACAATCGATCTCACAATCGATCACACAATCGATCTCACATTCGGTCTCAATATCGATCTCACTATCGATATCACAATCGCTCTCACAATCAACGTCATCATCATCATCATCATCATCATCATCATCATCATCATCATCATCATCATCATCATCATCATCATCTTCATCATCATCAACATCATAAACATCAACATCATCACCAACATCGTCATCATCATGAGGGCACCGTCATCATCATCATCATCATCATCATCATCATAATCATCATAAACATCATCATCAACGTCAGCATCATCATCGGGACAACATCATCATTATCATCATCACCATCATCATCTCATCATCAACATCATCATCATCATGGGGACACAGTCATCGCCATCATCATCAGCAGCATCATCATAATCATCATCATAATCGTGACACCATCATGATCACCATCGTTCTCATCATCAACATTATCATCAACATCGTCATCATCCTCGGGACACAATCATCATCATGATCATCGCATCATCATCATCATCATCGACATCATCATCAGCATCAACAACATCATCATCATTGGGGCACCACCATCATCATGAGCAACAGCATCATCAACATCGTCCTTATGATTATTATCATCATCGGGACACCATCAGCATCACCATCATCATCAACATCATCATCGGGACACCATAATCATCAACATCATCATCATCAACATCATTATCGCCGGGACACCATTTCCATCAACATCATGATCACCAACATCATCGGAATCATCATCATCATTACCATCATCATCATCATCATCATCATCATTATCATCATCGGGACACCATCATCGTCATCATCATCAACATAATCATCATGATCATCATCATCCTCATCATCGGGACACTATCATCATCATCGACACCATCATCAACATCATGATCATCATCATCATCATCATCATCATCATCTTCATCGGGACACCATCATCATCATCATCATCATCATCATCATCATCATCATCATCATCATCATCATCTAATCATCTAATCATCTAATCATCATCATCATCAGCATCATCATCATCATCACCATCATCATCTCATCATCATCATCATCCTCGCGGGACACCGCGGGACACCGGCGGGACACCGCGGGACACCGCGGGACACCGCGGGACACCGCGGGGCACCAGCGGGACACGGGCGGGACACCGCGGGCCACCGGCCGCCCGGAAGGGAGTCATTTGGTCCGGCCGCGCCTCAACCACACGGGGCACCAGCGGGACACGGGCGGGACACCGCGGGCCCCTGGCCGCCCGGAAGGGAGACATTTGGTCCAGCCGCGCCTCAGCCACAGGAGACTTTCTCTCGCCCGCCCACGCAGCTTCGCCTCGCCCGCACGGCACGCACGAACACGAAACCGAAATCGATTTCCCGGTGGGGGGGCTCTCCGTTCCACTTCGATCTCCCCCCCTCACCTCCGATATATATATATATATATATATATATATTTATATATACACACATCTCTCTCTATATATATATATGCACACACACACACTAGAACCACTCGAGCGCTTCGCACGCGCCCCAAGCCAACCTCACAGGATCGGATGATGATAGACATCACCCCGCAAAGGATCACCATACATGGGCGGACTTCCTGGTGGACGCTTCAGGAGTCGCTGAAGAAGGCTCCAGGAAGGCACGCAAGGCAGCCACGAGGAGGACCCAGGGCAGCCTACGGGGGGATATGCCCTAGAGTCCCTAAGAGCCTGGCATAACCATGCTGGGAATCGCTTTGGATGCCTTTTGGGGACGTTCTTGGAGGGCTCTTGGGGGTTTCTGGTGTGTGGGCCGTCTTGAGGGCCTCTTGGGCCGTTTGGCGGCCTCTTGGGCCGTCTTGGCGCTCTCTTGGGTCGTATTCGGGCCGTCGTGGGGACCTCTTTGGCTGCCTTGGTGCTGCCTTGGGGACCTCTTGGGCCGTCTTGGAGCCTTGGAGAACCGAAAGGGCAATGAGGAGGCGGGGAGAGGAATGAGTGAAAGATAGACGCGGGAGAGGGAGGAGGAGAAATGCCGCAGCGGGGAGGAGGGATGAGGAGGAAGAGGGGGAGAGAAAGAAGACGGATGTGCAACGGGAGACAGAGGAGGACCAAGAGCAAGACAGAGGTATCACAGAGAACGGACAACAAGGGATGGGGAACACGAAATCACACTCCGGGGCACGCCAGAGCCTGGGACAGGATGGAACGGAGGGAGGAGGTAGACATTGGAAACCAACAGGGATTTGAGGGATCCCCCTTTTCTGTCAAGCTGGGTCTCCTGCCGCATGGTGGAGCAAGATGCTGGGCGAGGGAGGCAGAGGGAGGAGGAGTGAAAAAGAGACGAGGATGAGGGATGGTGGAGACGGAATTGCACGAGGGAGGCGAAGGGAGGAAGGCGTGAAGGAAAGACGAGGAGGGAGGAGGGATAGTTGACTGTAGCGGGGAGGGAGGAGGAGACGAGAAAGAAGAAGGATGTGAAACGGGAGACGGAGGAGAACGAAGAGCAGGAGAGACAGAGAGAGAGAGAGAGATAACTATATATATATACAGAGAGAGAGAGAGAGAGAGAGAGAAAGAAAGAGAGAAAGAGAGAGAGAGAGAGACAGAGATAGAGAGAGAGAGAGAGAGAAAGAGAGAGGGAGAGAAAGCAAGGAGAACGAACAACGAGTGATGGGGAAAACGGAAACGCACTCTGGGGCACGCCAAAGCCTGGGACAGGAGGGAACGGAGGGGGAAAGGGGTCGAGCTTGACAAAAGGCTTTGAGGAACTCCTTTTTGTTTTCAAGTTGGCTCTGGAGGCCCCCAAGCGCACCCAAGATCGCCCCAAAAGGCCTCCAAGAGTCCCCCAAGAGCTCTGGGGAAGCCCTCGAGAGGCTAAACATATTGAACAATCTGAAACACATGTATGATTTTTGTGTTCTCGCATTTCCGCCCCCGAGGCGCTTCCGAGGTTTGCGCATGCCCCCAAGAGCAGCTAGGAGCGTCTCGTGGGGGCATCTTGAAGCTCTCCTGGGGGCCCCTTGGGAGCTCTTCGGGGCCTCTCGGGCCCTCTTCGGCGCTGAGGTCCTCTTGGGCGGCTCCTGGGAGCTCGTTGGGGCCTGCTCGGAACGTCTTTGGGGCCTCGGCGGTGCCCCTTCGGGCGTCATGGGGACCTCTTGTGGCCTCCTGGGGCCACTTCGCGCCGCTCGGGACGCCTCTTGGAGGCCTCTTGGAATTCTTTTGGGGGGCATGCGCAGCCTCGGTAAAAGTGCAAAAAAACAGTAAATCATTTATTTTCCCTAGGTTTTTAAATGGTTTTGGCCTCTCGAGGCTTCTCCGGAGCCCTTGGGGGACTCTTGGAAGCCTCTTGGGGCGCTCTTGATTGCTCCAAGGGGCTTCCACAACCGTCGCGGGGCCGGCTTGGACAGCCTTGGAGCCCTCTTAGGCTGTCTCGGGGGCGTCCTGGGCCGTCTTGAGGCTCTCCAGGGGCTCTTTTGGACCCCCTGTGAGGGTGGTATCGGGCGGGGATTTGCCGCCGATGGTAGCGAACTTGACGGAGCCCGGGGGGGCGGTATTCATTTAGTTGTCATGTGTGTATGTATGCATGCATGCATGCATGCATGTATGCATGTCTGTGTGTATGTATGTATGTATCACTCGTACCTTGAGGCGGATCCAGAGCTCCCAAGTGTGTATGTATGTATGTATGCATGCATGCATGTATGTATGTATGTTTGTATGTATGCACGTACGTATGTATGTATGTATGTCTGTATGTATATTTGTATATACACACCTATATATATACTAGAACCATCGCGCGCGCTTCGCGCGAGCTCAAGTTCTAGCTAGGATAATCATCATCGTCATCATCGCCATCCTCATCACCATCATATCCGGCGTCATCGTCAGCGGCATCGTCATCATCACCATGACCATCACCATCATCACAATCGTCACCATCACCACCATCAGCAGCAACATCGTCATCACCATCGTCATCATCGCCATCGTCGACATCATCGTCAATATCGTCACCTGAATTATCAACATAATCATCCTCATCATCGCCATCTGTCCATCTCATTATCGTCGTCGCTCGTCTGTCGTCACCAATATCGTCGTCATCCCTTATCGTCCTCGTTCTCGTCATCACCTTCTCCATCCGCCCCACCCCTGCATAACAAGCCCCCTAACATCATCGCACCTTATATCAAGCATCGGCGTTATCTCCTTGACACCAGCAGTACATCATCCATAATGATCGGCAGCATCACCATCCTCACGGCATCACCGGTCATCGTCATCATGATCGTCAGCATCACACATCATCATCATCACCATCACTCACATCACGGTCACCATCACTACCATCATCACAGCTCATCATCAGCATCATCTCATTTCCACTGTCAACATCATCATCATAACTTCTTCCTCCTCATCATCATCATCATCACATCATCATCATCATCATCGCCATCGTCATCACATCATATCCGGCTCATCGTCAGCGGCATCGTCATCATCACCATGACCATCACCATCATGACAATCGTCACCATCACCACCGTCAGCAGCAACATCGTCATCACCATCGTCATCATCGCCATCGTCGTCATCATCGTCAATATCGTCACCTGAATCATCAACATAATCATCCTCCTCATCGCCATCGTCATCATTATCGTCGTCGTCGTCGTGATCGTCGTCATCGTTATCGTCATCATCATCGTCATCATCTTCATCATCCGCCCACTCCTGCATCACAAGCACCATAAACAGCATCGCCACCATTATTATCAGCATCGGCGTTATCATCTTGACCGTCAGCAGCATCATCATAATGCCGGATGCCTGTTGGGATGTGTGCAGTCTTTCCGGGGGCATCCTGTAAAGCTCTCGAAACCCTCTTGGGTACTTCGTGGCTGCCCCATTGGAGCCTGGTGGAAGTCTCTTGGGAGCCTTGCGGGGCCCTTGCGGCGCCTTTTGGAGGCCTCTTGGAGCTTCCTGGGGGCCTCACGAGGCCTCCTGCGGACTCCCAGGGGCCTCTTGGGAGCTTCTGGTGGGCGACGGCTCGAAATGTCAGTTCGTGTTCCCCATCTGGGGCTCCTCTTGGAGTGTTCTGAGAGCTCTTTTGGGCCGTCTTGGAAGCTTCCTGGGCCGTCTTGGGGCCCTCTTGGGCTGTCTCGGTGGTCTCTTGGGGGCCTCTTGGCTCGTCTTGAGGCGATCTTTCGGGCCTCTTGGGCCGTCTTGGAGCGTCTGGAAGCCGAACTGGGGAGAACACCAAAACCCTTCAAAAACCTCTAAAAATCGATGAGAATTCACTTTTGGGCCCCTCCCGGGAGTGATGTCGGAGACCCGCTGGGACGCTTTGGCAGCTTTTTAACCGTCTTGGAGTGCTCCCGGGCCGCTTCGGGCCTCTCTTGGGCTGTCCTGAGGGCGTCCTTGAGCCATTTTAGAGGGTCCTGGGAGCGTCCTGGCGTCTCCGGCGGGGGGGGTGACCACAGCCACTGGGCAAAGTGAGCCCCCCCCCTGGTCCAGGAACACCCTCCCCATTATTTATTTATTTGATTTATTATATATAATATATATAGATATTCCCTACCTAAGGCTCTGCCCTAGAAGGGTTCTTACACTCTTAGCGTTAAAGGGGCCGGCAGTGGAACACGCCGGGCGGTTCCCCCAGTCCCCTGGGAGCGGTTCCCCCAGTCCCCTGGGAGCTTAGCTTTACTTTCGCTTTAGCTTTAGCTTAGCTTAGCTTAGCTGTAGCTTAGCTTTAGTTAGCGTTCTTTCGCTTATCGTTCGCTTAGCTTTAGCTTAGCTTTAGCTTATCATTAGCTTAGCTGTAGCTTAGCTTTAGCTTAGCTGTTGCTCAGCTTTAGCTCAGCTTTAGCTTAGCTTTAGCTTAGCTGTTGCTCAGCTTTAGCTCAGCTTTAGCTTAGCTTTAGCTTAGCTTTAGCTTAGCTTTAGCTTAGCTGTAGCTTAGCTTTAGCTTGGCTTTAGCTTAGCGTTACTGTTACTACTAATGCTGCTTTCCTAGGGGTTCCAACTCCTAGTGGGTCGCCCTGGGATAATATCATATATTATTATATCTTATGTATGAAGTAGTATGTAGTAGAATGTATGTTTGTGTGTATGTATGTATGTATGTATGTATGTATGTTAGTAGTATGTATTTATAAACATACACATACAACATACATACATACATACGTACGTACGTAAATACTACATACATACATACATACAGACATACAGACATACAGACATACATACATACAGTGTGTATATTATATATATAGAACATACGTAAAACATGTAGGATTGTGTACACAGGGCGTTTTTTCAGGGACAATCTATAGAACATACGGTACGTCGTCCAAGGCGCCTCGAAAGGCGCAGAATACTCCTCCAAGACGCGGAATCATGTTCCCGGACCGCCTTCTGGGAACATGATGGGGACGACCTCCTGAGGGCCTCCAGTGGACCTTTTGGGGGCCTCTCGGAGGCCTGTTGGGCTCGTCTTGTGGCGCGCTCAGGGCCATTTTTGGGCATCTTGGGGGCCTCTGGGAGCCTCCGGGGAGGCTCTTGGGGGCCTCTTTGGAGACTCTTGGGGCCTCGCGGGGCCCTCTTGGGGACCGCTGGGCTCGCTTAGGCAGTCTTGAAGCCCTGTCGGGGCTCTCCTGGAACTGTCTTGGGCGGCTCCTGGGCCATCTTGGGGCTTTCCTGGGCCGTCTTGGGACGATTTTGGGGGTCTCTTGGGTCGTCTTGGGGCGGTCTTGGGGGCCTCTTCGGCCGTCTTGGAGCGGTTTTGCGAGACTCTTGGACGGTCTTGGAGCGTCGGAACCCCGAAAAAGCGAGAAGGCCAAAAACCTATTAAAAAAACAATAAAAATCAACGATTTTGGCTTGTCGGGGCTCTCTTGGGAGGCCTCTTGGGATGCCTTCGGGGCCTCATGGAGCTCTCTTGGAACGTCTGCGGGCCTTCCTGGCCATTCCTGAGGCTATCAGTGCGCGTCTTGGAGCGCTCGCGGGCCGTCTTGGGCGGCATCGAACGTGCGTCGGTCCCAGGGGCACTCCGGGAGCTTCGGGACGCTCCCGAGGGCGCCCCTGCCCCCCCCTGGAGATTACTGGCAGCGGTCAGCGCCCGGCCGACCCTGGCCCCTGGGCCCTACTCCGATATAAACGATACATATATAATATATATATATATATTATATATCTATATATATGTATATGTATGTATGTATGTATGTATGTATGTATGTATGAGGTATGCATGTATGTATGGTGTATTATGCATGCATGCATGCATGTATGTATGCATGTATGTATGTATGTATGCATGCATGCATGCATGCATGCATGCATGCATGCATGCATGCATGTATGTATGTATGTACGTATGTATATATATGTATGTATATCTGTGTATTATATATATATATATAGATGCATATCAAACCACACGCGTGCTTCGCATGCGCTTCGGATGAGGATGGACGTCATCCCGCACGGATCGCCATACGGGAGTGTACTTCCTGATGGACTCTTCAGGAGTCGCTGAACATGCAGACCTTCAGAGATCCTGCTGCTCTGAGCAGATACACCGAGCAGCTACCCGAAAGTGATGCTTGGGAGGCTTCGGCAGGCTCGTGGCCCGTGGACCGTCTTCAGCGGTCTTGAGAATCTCCTGGGCGTCTCGAGGGCCCCTCGAACTATCTCGGAGGTGTTCCAGAGGTCCCGTGGTAAACCTGTGGCCAATGATATGGGGCAGCTCAAACCGTCTGAGGGCTGCCAAGGTCAGTCGAAGCCGCATTGGGCGCGGCTCACTCATCTAATAGAGGCTACGTCCAGCACGGCCTCGCGCCATAGGCATGCGTGCAGGGCGGATCCCCCAACTGTTTTTTGGAAAGCGCCCAGGAAGGCTGCAGGAAGGCGCGCAATGCAGCCACGAGGAGGAACCAGGGCAGCCTCAGGCGGGATGCCCGAGAGCCCCTAAGAGCCTGGCATAACCATGCTGGGAGTCGCTTTGGATGCCTTTAGGGGGACGTTCTTGGAGGGCTCTTGGGGGTTTCTGGTCTGCGGAGGCCCTCTTCGTTTCTTCTTAGGGGGTCTCCTGGTGGCCTCTTGGGACTTCTTGGGGGCGCCTTGGGGGCCTCCCCAGGGCTCTTGGCGTCTGGGCTCGAAATGTCGGTTTGGATCCTCGCTCTTGCTCCTGTCTTGGGGCCGTCTTGAGGGCCTCTTGGGCCGTCTTGGCAGCCTCTTGGCGCTCTCTTGGGTCGAATTCGGGCCGCCACGGGGACCTCTTTGGCTGTCTTGGTGCTGTCATGGGGACCTCCGGAGCTGTCTTGGAGCGTTGGACGGCCGAAAAAGCGATAACGCTAAAACCGCTCGAACACCCAAGGACAATGAATGAATTTGGCCTCCTCAGGACCTCTTGGGGGTCCTCTTAGTGCCCTATTGGGATGTTTTGGGACCCTTTGGGCTTACTTGAAGCTATCTTGGGCTTCTTCAAGCGATCTTGGGCCGTCTCGGGGCCCTCTTGGCGCGTCTTGGGGGCCTCTTGGGCATCTCGTGCCCGTCTTGACACCTTCTCCAGGCGCTCTCGGAGGCCCTCAAACTGGGGAACCTGGAAACGTACAAGGCAAGCAGCTCGATGGATCCTGGGCCTCGGGGATCTCCATGTTCCAGCCAGACTGGATGGGCTAACCCTAGGATGCCCCCCATTTGCTAATACTCCTTCCCTGGGGCCTCCAAGAGGTATGAAGACAGCCCAAGATACACCCAAGACGGTGTCAGAGAGGTTCATGAGGGCCCGAAGACTGAAGATGGCCTCCTCGAAATCCAAGATGCCTTCAAGACGCTGCAAGAAAATCTCTGGCGCGTTCCCAAGAAGCTTTGAGGAGGCCAAGCACTTATGCTTGTCTGATTCTAGGAAGGAGGGATCGGTGTCGCTTTGATCGTTTTCGACGGCCCTGGACGGCTCAAGACGGCCGCAGAAGACTCTCGGACGGCTACGGAGGGCCTCAAGACGGCCCCCAAAGCCCCGATGAGTCCTCAAGAAGGCCCTAAGGGGGGCCTGCTGCAGTAACACGCGTTGGGCCGAACGGTGCTGGACGACTCCAGGATAGCCATGGAAACCTCGCGGGCTGTCTTGGGGATGCGTTGAAATGTCTTCGGGACATCAAGGGGATTGCTCGAGAGAATCATGGGGTGAGTTCCGGGGGCATTTCCCAGTAGGGGCAGAAGAGGGCCAAAGAGGCCCGCAAGAGGCTCAGAGGATTAACAACTGTTTCCAGGAAGCCTCCAAGAGGCATCTCACAAGACCCATCCAGGTATCAAAAAAACCCTCCGAACCCTACCCTAGACGCGGTCGTGAGATGGGCCTGGCGGCGACTTGAACAAAAGGAAGATGCTGAGTTCCATGTTTGTCCAAGTTTCTCCAATACTGGTACAAGAAGGCTGTCAGATCGCGAAGGATGCTCCGAAGCGGGCCCAAGATGGCCAAAAAAGGTACCAATATCGCGTTTCGATGATTGCCCCGAAATGAGGAAACTCGAGTTGAATTTCGAGATCTCCGCCCCACGATGACTCCCGAGGAAGCCTCTGAACCACAACCCAAGCGCTGTCGCGGGGTGGGCCTGGCGACCACTTGAAGACAAGGGATTGTGAAGATTTCTATGTTTTCAGGTTGCCGCGAACCCGGTACAAGAAGGCTGCCAGATCGCCCAGGATGCTGCTGAACAGGCCCAAGACTGCTCAAGATGGTTTCCAATATCGCGCCAGAGAGCCTGGCATGCTCGTTGGATCCTCGCTGGAGGTTTGAGGTCACAGAAGCCTCCAGAGGCTCAGCAGAAGGCCAAGAACGCCCCCAAACAGTTGAACCTTTTGACTCTCCTGCTCCCGCCTCCATCCGTCTTCCTTCATCCGACCCCAAATCCGTTCCAGAGTCGTCCCCCGACCCTCTCTGGGGTCCACGCTGATGTGTTTCAAACCTGTACGATTTTCTGGCACTCTGTGAGCCCGACAGGGAATCCAAAGGACGAACCCGAGGAGACGCATGAGGAGATCGACGATCGACGGAAACCCTTTGCGATTCTCTTTCCTGCTCCAGAGTCCATTCGAGGGTCACCCTGGCCAGGATTTCGCGGTGCGCCCAGCTGCGGCGATGGGAGCTTCCTGAAACGCGCACAACTCTCCGAAACGCTAACGGCGATCCCCGATCCTCCCTCTGCCCTCACCTCCTCCTCCTCCTCCCCCTCCTCTTCCTCCTCCTACTCCTCCTCCTCCCCCTCCTCACGGCAATTGGAGGGACATCAGCATCACGCGCAACATGGTGAACGGCTACTCTGTCTTGGTGCGGGGCTTCCTGGTCGACGCGGCCCTCGTCGCGGTCAGGCAGCGGAAGGCTCCTTATGCGTGTTGCCTCGCGATCTCTCCGACTCTCCGATGTCCTCTGAACGGGCGGGAGCTTACTAATAATAATCACGGTCGCATTTTTGGTATCTCCGTAACTCCTCCTCCGCCTCCTCCTCCTCCTCCGCCTCCTCCTCCTCCTTCTCCTCCTCCCCCTCCCCCTCCTCCTCCTCCTCCTCCTCCTCCTCCTTCTCCTCCTCCTCCTCCTCCTACTCCTGCCTCCCGCGCTGACGGGGCGCTCCGCGCCCGCCAGGTCGGCCAGGGGAGGCGCTGGCGTGGCGGAGGAGCGGAGCGAGGGCGACACCAGCGGCGACGGCGGCAACGACAGCGGCGACGCCGACGCCGACGAGGGGGAGGAGGAGGGGAGGAGGAGGAGGAGGAGGAGGAGGAGGAGGAGGAGGAGGAGGAGGAGGAGGAGGAGGAGGAGGAGGACGAGGAAAAGGAGGAGGACAACGAGGAGGGGGAGGAGGACGAGGAGGAGGAGGAGGATGAGGAGGAGGAGGCGGAGGAAGGAGGACGAAGACGACGACGAAGAGGAGGGGGGTGTCGACCTCGAAAAACAAGGATTTGAGGACATCATCTTTTTTCAAACTGGGCCTATTGCCGCTTGGCGGGACAAGATGCTGGGTGATGGGGGGCGGAGGGAGGAAGGAGCGAAGGAGGGACGAGGTATAAGATAAGACACCTTCCATTGTTCGAAGCCTCGTGGGCATACTTCACGAACGTCCCCACCGTGAACTGACATTATACACATCTATTATTATATACAGCCATTTACACACATATTGATAGATGTATGTTAGCCAGCGTGGACCCCAAACCGTGTGCATCTAGTAATCTGAATAGTGCAACCTATGTTGCGCAATCTGGCGGGCGGTGACGGGGCGGCGACGGCGACAACATGCTCGCCAGACCGACGGTCAGGCCCAAACGACGGGCGGCCAGCGGCCGTTCGGGACGATCTGGGCACCCCCAGAACGCTCTCGGCGAGGCGCCGCTGCTGGGAAGCATCCCGGGTCCGGAAAGCTGCCGCGGCCGGGCGGAGGCGTGCGAAAACTTGGAACCTCGCGGCGCGGCTGCTGGGAAGCATCCTGGGGCTGGAAAGCTGCCGTGGACGGGCGAAAACGTCTGAAAGCCTGGAACCTCGAGGAGGACGGGGAGGAGGAGGAGGAGGAGGAGGAGGAGGAGGAGGAGGAGGAGGAGGCGGAGGAAGAAGAGGAGGCGTCGTAGAAGGAGGAGGAGGCGGTGGAGGAAGGGGGGCGAGGAGGAGGAAGGAGGAGGAGGAGGAAGGAGGAGGCGGATGGAGGAGGAGGAGGAGGAGAGGAGGAGGAGGCGGAGGAGGAGGAGGAGGAGGAGGAGGGAGGACGTGGGAGGAGGAAAAGGAGGGAGGAGGAGGGACGAGGAGGAGGTGGAGGAGGAGGAGGAAGAGGAGGAGGGAAAAGGAGGGAGTTATTGAGGAGGAGGAGGAGGAGGAGGACGAGGAGGGGGAAGGAGGACGAGGACGACGACGATGCGGAGGACGACGGGTGTCGAACTCGAGGAGGGGACGACGGCATCGGCGACGGCGGCGGCGCAGACTCGCCCGGCCGAGCTGCCGGCCCCTCGAGGCGCTGGGGCGTCACGCCGGGCGGCAGGGGCGGCAGCAGGCCCGGGTGGCTCTCCAGCGCCCGCTCGCGGCGATCGAGCGCGGCCTCTCAGGGGAGGGGTCTGCTTCCTGCTTCGAGGCTGAAGAGGAGGAGGAGGAGGAGGAGGAGGAGGAGGAGGAGGAGGAGGAGGAGGAGGAGGAGGAGGAGGAGGAGGAGGATGGAAGAGGAGAGGAGGAGGAGGAGGAGAGGAGGGGGAGGGGATGGAGGAATAGGAGGAGGAGGCGTTGGAGGAGGAGGAACCGTTACCAGTGTAAACAAGGCTCATCAACGATATTGCAATACACCCTCCCTCCAAGTTTTTTTTTTTTTTTTTTTTTTTCCTTCTTCATAAGCCCCTGCACGGATTCATTGTCACTGAGGGAAATGCCCCGTTGGAAGATAACCGTTTGAAAATCTGGAATTGTGCCAGAACGCCGTTACTGGGACATCAGCGCCGCGAATCACCGCTACTGTTGCGGCTTGACGATCCAGAAGCGTGCCAGAACGCCATTTCTGGGACTTCAGCACCGCAGATCAATGTGACTGCTGCGCCCTGACATTCCGACATCGTGCCAAAACACCATGTCTGGAACATTAGCCATGAGAATCCTTGGAACCGGGTGCAAGCTTTTAAAACGAATGTGCGCGGCCGCACTTTGAAAACGAAACAGATGTGCGCGGCGCTAAAGCGATACCCGCATTTTGAAACCGCGCCGCCCTCCATCCGTGATTCTCTTGCAAGCTTTAAAAAACGGATGTCCACGGCGCTGAGGGGAGAAACACACTTTGAAAATGGGCCGCCCTCCATCCGTGAAAATCTTGCAACGTCAAAGTTTCAGGATCAGACATGGTGCGGAAATCTCAGGCGAAACGCCTGGCCCGCCCTTTCGACCGACCTCGGGGTGCGACAGGGAAGAGTCATTCAGAAGGAAAAGGAATGGAGCGAGGGAGGGAGGGAGTGAGGAGGAGGAGGAGGAGGGGGAGGAGGAGGAGGGGGGGGAGGAGGAGGAGGAGGAGGAGGAGGGGAGGAGGAGGAGGAGGAGGAGGAGGAGGCAGGAGGAGGAGGAGGGAGGAGGAGGGGACGGAGGATGGCGGAGGAGGAGCAGGAGGATGACGATGAGGAGGAGGAGGAGAAGGAGGAGGAGGAGGAGGAGGACGAGGGAGAGGACGAAGAAGAGGAGGAGGAGGAGGAGTATGGGCAGGAGGAGAAGGATGATGATGATGATGATGATGATGATGATGCTGATGATGATGATGATGATGCTGCTGCGGATGATGATGATGATGATGATGATGATGATGATGATGATGATGATGATGATGATGATGATGATGATGATGATGATGATGATGATGATGAAAAAGATGACGATGACGATTATGATGGTTATGCTGATGATGATGAGGAGGAGGAGAATGAGGAGGAGCGAGGAGCGAGGAGAAGGAGGAGGGGGAGGAGGAGGCAAGGTAAGGCAAGGCAGCTCCTGAAAGTCTACTCCGTAACATCAGCCGTGCTACTAGAAGGCTTCTGAGCGTCGTCTTCGGGAGACTCCATGCCCGCCACTTTCTCTGCAAGGGAGCCCATGAGGCATACCTGGGGGAGGGGCGCTTGGTATCGAATGCGCAGCAACAGAGGACCCATCTGCACTCACCAGCACCACCACCAACAACCAGTAAGTAATCCCACCAAACCACAACATCCAATCGAGAACGTCCAGTACAACCACCAAGCAGACTCAGCATCGACATACATTTCCCAGCATGACACCAACAAGCAACACTCTCTCCACAACATGCAACAACACACGACGACGACGAACCACAGGACGAACCTGATAGACAAGACCGGCTCAATACCATGTATGGGAGCCACCTGGGCATGCATGGGGGGGAGCGTAAACGGCCACAGTTGCATTACAGCTGTACTGCAGTCGCGAAATTTCTTGTACTACAGGTTGGAGGAGGAGGAGGGGCATGATGAGGGCGTGGCCTCCAGGAAGGAGATCGCGACGCCGTTCGCGTACATCACCGCCTCGGAGCGACGGTGTCGTGCCATCGGGCCCCACCATCGACGATTGAGATCGAAGAGCTCTTGCCTCTTACAGGGGGCTACCATAAGGATCGATGGATGATTCAGGATCGATTGAGGATCGAGGAGCTACCATGAGGGACGCCAAACAAGGATCGAAGGAGTTTTCTGTGGCACTGGCAAGCCTAGGCCACGAATCGGATCCCCTTCCCAGATCTGAGGAACGGCCAGAAAATCTGACAGAACCCAGTGTGGCCCGTGGTCTTTGTCTCAGCGCGTTTCGACATTGGGCGAAGGGGGGGGGGGCCGAAACTCGAGGAGCGGCCAACACCGCATCGACGAGTCCGGAGCGTGCGTCGCACCGGGCCCGCACCCAGCACGCCGCCGCGCCCACCACCGGGCCAGCCGCGCCAGGGCGCACAGAGCGGCGCCGCGCGGGCACCGGGCCGCAGCGGGGCCGCGTCGGAGCGTCGGGCTCGCGTCGGGGCGCTGGCCGAGGCCGGCATCGGAGCGAGCCGATCGGGTCGGAAAGGTCCCCGACGTCTGTCGGCTGTACGCAAGAGTGACCCTGGGCAAGAGTGACCTTTGGTGCGCCAGTTTTCTGGTGCCGCGGGGGGGCCAAACCTGGGCGCGCAAGCAACTGCTGCTGCTTCGTTTTCAGCCATCTGGGGACCCATCTGTGCCCGCACCAAAGGTCACTCTGGCGAAAGGTCACTCTTACGTCCAGTCGAGTCTGAGCAGGGGCCGACCGTCCCGGCATTCCTAGAGGCCTGCCACGACATGTTCTTGGAACATGCGCCCGACGTGGTGAAACAAGAGAGTCTCGGCCAGAACTGTTCGAATCACATGTCGTGCAGACCACAGATAGGTTCTTAGAACATATTCTTTGGGTGGGCCTATGGGCGGGCCAAGACGCTTCGCCACTGCTTAAGAGGTCGGACCTCCAGAGGCCTGGGCCGGGCAAAAGGGGGGGGATAGCAAAGGGGGGGCTTGAGAATCAGCTCGCGTAGCTGCTTTTCCCAGCGCCTCCCGGCGCTGGGAGGCGCCCGTGCATCGAGGAATGGGCCCGACGGCGGGGCCGAAACCAGCTGCCTGCAACAGATTTCGTAACCCCCCCTTTCCCTATCTAGGGAGCCCTCAAAGGACGCACGCGCCCAACTATGTACACGAACACGGCCCCTCGATCCGCGAGACCGGCCGCCTGATAAGAACATTCGCGCTTTTTGAGTACTCTCGAAACCAACGTGGATTCATGTACGTGTCCGTCCTTCTTCCGCTCCTGTGGTGGAGGAAAAGCAGGGGGATGAGGAGGAGGAGGAGGAGGAGGAGGAGGAGGAGGAGGAGGAGGAGGAGGAAAAGGAGGAGGAGGAGGAGGAGAGGGGAGGAAAAGGAGGAGGAGGAGGAAAAGGAGGAGGAGGAGGCGGAGAAAAAGGAGGAGGAGGAGGAGGCAGGAGGAGGAGGAGGAGGAGAGGAGGAGGAGGAGGAGAGGGAGAGGAGGAGGAGGAGGAACGAGGAGAGGAGGGAGGAGGAATGAGGAGGAGGAGAAAGAGGAGGAGGAGCCCCCCGTCCCCTGCCCTGTCCCCCCCCTTCGTTCGGCCCGACAGGAGCGCCTGGGCCCCTCCTCGCGGGCCGGCTCCTCGGCCCGACAGCTGCCTCGCTGCCTGCCCCCAGGCCCAGGCGAGGGCCCCCCCTGCAGAGGTGCCGCACACAACACAAGAACCCCTCCGTCGTGGCTTTCGGGCACGACGCGTGGGATCCTGATCCTGGGGGAACGACGCGGCACCGATGCCAGCTCCAGCAGGCACATCGACCTGGAATCGGCGATAGGGGACCGAGGCGGCACCGATGCGAGCTCCAGCAGGCACGTCGACCTGGAATCGGCGATGCATCGCCGACGGATCGGCGACGGGTCCCCCGTGCCGAAGCCGCGCGGGCCCCTGTGGGCGATGCGTGGGGGATCAGGGGTCGATGCCCCCCCCC